>MKEJ01010985.1:0-16783 GCA_001753735.1 Embelia ribes
TTGAGGTTGAGTCCTCTTAATGGTATTCTCCCCCTCTCTATCTTCTCTCACGGTTAGGGAGAAAAAAAATGGCTGAATATTTAATATATTATTATTATATATATATACCAACGAACCCCCTTTAATTTCTTTATTTTATAAAAGTGGCTCCATAACAGGGCATTACAGTAGTTCCATTAGTTGATTTCATGAGTTTTATTTATTTATTTATTTACTTTTTTTTTTTGTTGTGTATGCTACAATCTCCAACTTGAAGCCAATGTGACTGCTCCGAAATGAAATTGCTGGGACACTATGGGTACATTAATGAACTACTGAACTTACGTCAAATTAACGCTTAAAGAAGAATGTTTTAAGGAGGAATGCTCAGTTTGCCATTCACGTGAAATGGGAGCCTGGTTTTGGCTATTTTGTATATTAGGTGCGGTGCTTGGAATCACTTGCAGAAATTGTACCAGGGTTTTGAGGAAAAATAAAATTAGATCTTAGCTTATTTATTATCGTGGTAGAGTTTTTACTTGAGCAAGATTGATCTCTAAGGTTGTCGATATATCCAAAGTTGTCAAAACGTGCCTTGGGCATATATCATTTTTAATAATTTTGTGTAGCGTTTTGTTTCGTTGCGTGGATTGTAAGTATTTTGAGCATAACTATTTTAAAATATGAAAACACTAATATCACTTAGAGATTCATAAATATGGCATAAAAATACAAAATAGCCATATTATAGTAGAAAAACACAAATGTCACTTGCATCAACCATTCGGAAATGTTATAGATTGGGTCTCTATGTTTCTTTTTTTTTTTGTTTTTATCAATTTTTACCAAAGACCCTAGTCCTTTATATCAAGTAGCCCTATCTCCTAACTAGACTTAGTCTTCAAGCTTTGTCCTCAAAACCATTTTATCTGCCCCAAATTTAATTATGCTCAAATTCATTTAACTCATATTAGATTAGATGTCATTTTATTTTATAGTCTTCTCTTCTTCGCAAGCGATTGATTCTTCTTGATTGGTCAATTTTTCTATTTCTTTCAATCATTTAAAAACTCCACACCTAGGTTTGTTTATTTTTTATTTTTTTTTTGCTATGAGAAAGAGATATGAATCATAATTTTATTAATTTACTTCTTAAATGAGTTACGTTTTTCGATTCAATTTTTGATATGGAAGTGTCGACTTACTTCCTTAATTGTTAACTTCTTAATTTTAATTTTTAACCAATAAAACTAAGTGTATAGATATCGGTGATACATGTCTGACACATGATATGTCTTGTTTCGTAAGAGACAAGTGTGTATCGACCCATATTTGGTCAAAATAGAAACAAAGCTACGATATACACGAAAACCTTTTGAAACGTATCGTATGAATGTCTCATGTCTTGTAAGAGATTGACAAGCATGGATACATTAATAACAGTTAGACAAATTATTTCCAACTTCTTTTTTAATGGCTAGACTACAAATCAGATAAAAGTTGAAACCAGTACTTGTAACATCTCTGTTTTTAGTTAAATTTTAATTTTAGTGACATGTTTGTTGAACCTTTAAGTGTACTATGGTAGAGGGTAAATGTTTTCCTAATGAATTTTCATTAACTCCTAGGAGCTCACTGTTTGCATGTTGAGACATCAAGCAAAGAAAAACATATTGTTTGATCCATCAATTGAGGGCCAAACTGTTATATTTGATTTATTTATTTGCACAAATTTCACAAAGAAATCAGTTTTCTGATAGATCTAGTTTCGAAAATACTGAAATCCTGAAAAACGTAGTTTGGAGAACCTTTCTGAGTTTTGCTATGTTGTTAAATCAAATCAAAATACACAAAGCTGAACATGGAAACTCATTTGGAAATTATACCACCAAAATGTTTTCTCTGCACTAGTTATTAATGATCCATCCAAAGAGAGTATAGGATTATCTTTTGAAGCTCATATTTGAAACCAACAGGATGCTTAATATTTTGAAGATACGATTGCAGGAAAAATGGTTAGAGTTAGCTGTTCAGCAATTATTCTCATTTTCTCCAAGACTTCTCTATGAATTAATGGTTATATATTTGTTAATATAGTTGCTAAATATTTTTTGGAAGAATTACTTCACTTTCTTTACAGTTACTTAAGCTTTCCTAACTCACATTTGTTATATATATATATATATATAGGAAAATCATGGGGTTATCTTTTTCTGCTCTATGCATTAGTCCTAGCATCTCGGGCGATAGTTGTGGGGGTCTTGTTTCCATTTCTCCGCTACTTTGGCTATGGTCTTGACTGGAAAGAGGCTACGATTCTGACATGGTCTGGTTTGCGAGGTGCAGTGGCATTGTCTCTTTCGTTGTCAGTCAAGGCAAGTTCTTTTTTCTTTGATACTACTACACAAGGTTTTTGTAACAGTTTTGGACCGTAATGGCCATAGAGTAACGGTAGCAGAAATGGGAGCCACAATTTTTTTCATCTTTAAGAAATTTTTTTGGCGTGACGGTAACTGTAACGGTGGCGGTGTAGGCCAAAATCATTACGTAATGGTAACAGATGATATTTAAAACCTTGCTTCTACATTGATTACTGATGCATGGAATGAACCATTATTATATATGAAATCTATCTGGTGATGTCCACCAGGACAACCATTACCTGGGTAGAAAATTTAATCCAAGGTTTTTGTGTGGATGAATAAATGCATTTTGCTCTTTTTGTGGGTGATTTGCTTCACATCCAGTTAGTATATTGGCAACAATTTTTGAAGGGAAGATCAGTTCTGTTTGTTAGGAGGCTGTGGCAGCATCTGTGGATGACCATTATGAATCCCGGCTAGGTCTGTGGATGACCATTATGAATCCTGGCAAGGTTTTGTCCAAGAAACAACAGACAGTGTGGAAAAAAGAAAATTATCCTTCATAGAGAGATTCTCATGAGTCAAATCCTTGTGGTCTACATGAAATTGAAAACCGTGGAAGGGTTTCGATATACTTTCTTTAGTTTCTATAGTGCGGGTTTACCGGAAATGCCAGTTTTGGGTGGGAAACACTTTTTCCCGGAAACGCGTTTCTGGTACCAAAATGGAATGTTGAAATTTTTTTAAGGGAAACGCCTCATAAATGCCTTGGAAACACATAGAAAACTTATTGGAAATTTGATGAGTACATATTCATAGGCTTGAAAAATATTTTCCAATACTAGATTAAAGAATCACACGTCTTCTCTACATTTCCCACACATTTTATAATCATGTCTGGTAAATTTTACAATCGTATCCCCAATTTTTTTTTTTTTCCAATATTTTTAGACCGTGTTTCCCACATCCATTTTTTGTTTTGTTTCCGGCTTCCGCTTCCAGTTTTGGCAACTATGGGTTAAACTTACCTGGTGGTGGTAGGGCATAAATATAAAAACCTTTGTATGTCTCTTGGTTTGGATAATTTTGCTACTTCTTAGACTATATTGAACCCTCCATGCATGGGTAGGATAGTATTTAGTAATCATCTATAGCATTTGTCTAATCTGTTCTAATTTATTTTCTTCTGGATTGAAGGAGCATATCGACGGATGATTTTATTTATTTGCTTCCTGATATGGTGTTCGATTGCTTTTTCTTTTACTCTTTGATAGAAGTTATAGAGATAAAGTCCCTGTTTATAAATGAGAGTGGCTTCAGGGTAGCCTTCATGTACCTGTAGAGCTTGATGGAGTAGTGTTTCAGTGGGCTTTATTTTCACTTGTAGCTTGAACTTTGAAGGCAGATATGACGAAAATGAAACCAAAAGTATTTAATGGACAAGTATTTGGAGGAAGTTCCTGAGCCTGGTGATACATAAAGATGAGCTTTTTATGCACGGTACTGTCCAATCTGGAGGAGTTGAATGGTTGGAGAGACTAGAAACTTAGTTGTAGTGTGTACAAGTCTAATGGCATATTGCAAATGTAATTTTCCCTCGGAGACATGGTCATCTCAAAGCTACAAGGCTGCTTCAAGATTTTGGTCGAACTATTAACATGCTGTGAAACTTCATTTGTTCTTACCTGTAATTGTCTCTTGATGACTTAGTTGTCTTTTAGTTCCATGTTTTTTGAATAGAACTAGTAGCATGAGAAATTTATCCATTCTTCAGCTGGATTCCAATCGTCACAACTCACATAGCAATAATATTAGTTTCAAATTTCCAAAAATAAATAAATAAATAAATAAAATTAGTTTCAAAGTCAAATCCCTCTTGTGTGTGTCCTGAAATGTGTAAAAGATGTACGATACTACATATATGTCTTGTATTTTACAGGTCTTCTACCTTTGTCTCTGAAGTGAAGTATTATTTTGATTAGATATCAATTAGTTACAGATTTAAGCTGGTTATTAATGTTTCTGCTGTTTGTGTTTCAGCAATCTAGTGGCAACTCATTCATCAGTTCTGAAACAGGAACTTTGGTACGTTCTCATATATGCATCTTATTGCGAATGTTCTTCTTGCTTCCAGTTAAGATGTCCAATGTTAATTTTCCGTGAACTAATAAAGACATTTATTAATACAAACACTATTATTGCGAAAGGAAAATGAAAACATGCTTATAGAGCTTGTTGAAGTTTTGCCAACTCATTGGATATTTTGATGTGTCAATTTGTGTTGCCTTTTCTGATACCACTTCCCATTTTCTTCTTTTGCAGTTTGTATTTTTCACTGGTGGTATTGTGTTTCTTACACTCATTGTGAATGGAGCTACCACACCGTTTGTTTTACATTTTCTAGATATGGATAAGCTCTCTGAAGCAAAGGTAATTTCCGTGCTACTTACATATGAATTTGCTTCGTTCCTTTATGAAGTATTTGGTTTGCATTTTTTTTTTAATGGGAATTGGTTTGCTATTTTGATTAAACATAATGACTATCCAACTCAACCCAGTTGTAAACAAACTCAAGGGTAAAAGAATATCAATTACGATGATTCTGTGTGTGTTTGCATTTTCTCCTTTTTCTTTACGGACACATTTTGATTTTATTGAAAAGAAAAGAAAAAAATTGAAAGTGGATGTTGAAAATAATAACTTGAGCTTTGAGGTGAGACGGTGGTACATCATTTAACATGGTTGTTAGTATCGGTGCAAGCAGAGGTCCTTAGTTGGATGTCTAATTGAGACGTCATTATATAATTTACTAGTGCGAAGCCCGTGCAGTGCACTGGAAATTTATTTATTTTTTATATTTTTTAATATTTTCTAATTATTTTTAAATTGTTTTTCTCCATAAATCTATTGAGCGGAGACATTAATTATGTGGATAAATATTCTCTATCCACAAATTATTCATAAATATAAATTTTTGTTTATGATTAATCAATATGTTAAATTTTTTTTTTTTTTAAATTGAGAAGGAATAATTTGTTGATAGCATAAAATACATTAGTACATTAGATTTTGATTGTAACAATATTCAAACATAAACAATCAAAGAAAGAAAATTGTGTATAGTTTTTTCTTGACTAATAAACTAATTTAAATATACTTT
Source organism: Embelia ribes (assembly GCA_001753735.1). Taxonomy (NCBI): domain Eukaryota; kingdom Viridiplantae; phylum Streptophyta; class Magnoliopsida; order Ericales; family Primulaceae; genus Embelia; species Embelia ribes. The sequence goes on from MKEJ01010985.1 coordinate 5,503, forward strand.
AACATGAACTGTACATCTAAATAATTCCATAGTAGTATGCAAAATCATGAAACATAAATTTAGATCTAATCTTAGTTAGTACCAATTTGTGGGGTGAGTTTGTAATTTTGGGTAATAGGATTTTATAATTAGAATTGAAATCACTTTTTAAAATAAAAATTCGATAGGTAACATAAGTTTTTTGTTATATATGCAGTAACAATAGAAACTTATAAATGAAAATCATATATCTTATGGGATTCCCTTTTTTTCCTAGTAATTATTTATCATGCATTGAATTAAATTTATTATGTTATTAACGAGTTGCAGCTGAAAATTATAAACTAAAAGGAATGATTTTTCTACTATTTAGTTTTGATGTAAAAAAATTGATGAAATTTGAATAAATTTTCTTTAACAAATATATATATGGGTATGGATAAATAAATGCACTGCCTTTTGATTTAAATATAACAATTTCATGTAAAAAAAAATGGATGGAATTTGAATGATTTTTCTTTCAATTAATTTTTTTATTAAATGAGATTTTTTTTATTAAGTTGGAGGGACACTTGGCATGATTCTGGAGCGCTACTTGGCATGCAATGGTAGTGCCTCACGGCGCGTAGACTATAATTTTATAAATTGTAAGGAATGATTTTCCTACTCTTTAGTTTTGCTAAGAGGCTTTTATGCACCGGCAATTTAACAATATTTATCATCTATTTAATTATATTAATTATTATTATTGAAAAAAAGTAATGCTAGTATCTAATATGAGTATTTAAAAAATATTTAAATATAAATAAGAAAAAGGAAAAACTTAATTATGATTGGGAAAAAGTAACAGTAGTATCAATTAATTATGTTATTAATGTATTGCAACTGAAAATTATAAACTGGTAGGAATGATATTCCCACTCTTTAGTTTTTATGCGAATAAATACTCCGCCCACAAATTATTCATAAATATAAATTTTTGTTTATGATTAATCAATATGTTGAATCATTTTTTTTTAATTGAGAAGGAATAATTTGTTGATAGCATAAAACAAACTAGTACATTAGATTTTGGTTGTTAAAGTATCCAGACATAAAAACAATCAAATAAAGCAAATTGAGTGATTTTTTCTTGACTAATAAACTAATCTAAATAGTAGTGTGCAAAATTATGAAACATAAATTTAGATCTATTCATAGTTAATACCAACGTATAGTGAGACTTTGTAATTTGTGAGAAATATGATTTTATATTTTATAATTTGAATTGAAAGATCACTTTTTAAAATAAAAATTATATAGGTAACATGAGTTTTTTGTTATATATATATATGCAATAAGAATAGAAACTTATAAATGAAAATCATATGTTTTATGGGATTCCCTTTTTTTCCTAGTTACTATTTATCATGCATAAAATTGAATTTATTATGTTCTTAATGAGCTGCAACTAAAAATTATAAACTGAAATAAATGATTTTCCTACTTTCTAGTTTTGTTAAGAGGCTTTTATGTACCGGCGATCTAACAATTTTTATCATCCATATAATTATATTAATTATGATTGAAAAACACAATAACGGTAGCATCTAATAAGTATCTAATATGAAACTGAAAATAGAGAGAGAATGGTGCTGGCCATTACGACATTTTTTAATTTGAAAATTTTGATGTAAAAAAATTGATGGAATTTGAATAATTTTTCTTGAACAAATAATAAAAATACTTGTGAAGAAATAAATGCACTACCTATTGATTTGAAATTTGAATAATTTGATGTAAAAAAAATGATGAAATTTGAATAATTTTTCTTAATGAGTTGAATTGAATTTATTATGTTATTAATGATTTTTCCTAATGAATGACTACTTCGAATAATTATGATTGCAAAAAGCAATGTTAGTATCCGATTACAAGTATTTAAACATTTATTATATATATAATAAATAAGAAAAAGGAAAAACTTAATTATGATTGGAAAAAAGTAATGGTATTATCTAACAAGTATTTAAATATTTAAATATAAATAAGAAAAAGGAAAAAATATTATTTTTGAATTTTACGCTTTTATTTATGGGGTATGAAATTCAACGTACGTTTTATTTTTTATATATATATATATATATATAATTGAACATTAATATTTTACTAGAATTTTATGTTTACCTAAATAATTATATTATTGTGATTGACGTTTAGCAATTATTATATTTACTCCTTTATACATTTTTTAATTGATGATTTCCTAGGCATAATCGGATTTCTACACAAAATGAAAATGAGATGTTATATTTCAGTTGTATTTTTATTTTAAGAATATATGAGTCCGTTTGAAGGTAAAAACAAATTAGGGAGTTGAAACTGCATTTATATTTTAAGAATAAGAATATGTGATTTCATTTGAAGGTAAAAAAGAAAATTTTAAGAAGCTGATGTATAATTTTTATTAGAAAAATCTGACCTTGAGAAAACACAACGTATTACTTTATTATTTAGAATTTAGATACTTGTTCTCCTACCTTTTTTTATTTTACTTCGGTTAGTTCAAGTAATAATACTAATTTATAATGTCAAATGAATTTCGAATTTATATTTAATGAAAATTACAATTTTCTCATGATTAAGTAAATAAAAATATAAACTTCTTCATTCAATAAGTTAAACAAAACACGCTTATATTAATCTGTCATTTGAAATCATAGCAGAATTGTAATTGTAGAATTACTAAGTATAAAATAAGCTATTAATTTTAATTTTTATATATTAATATTAATTAATTCCTAAATAGAAACTGCATCTATAAAATCTCAATTCTATAAAATTTACCAAATACTAAAATTTTCCTGCACGCTCCCTTGGTAGAGAGAGAGTGGGGAGGGCTCATAAAAGCTACGATGGTGTTGAAAGAGCTTCTAAACGTTAATTTAGTATTACCCGCTGCTCTACCATGGTCTCTCTTCAGCTAGCCAATGTATTTTTGGATTCTAAATTAGATTTCTTTATGATGTTTTATGAGACAAAAAATAATTATATATCTCTCAGATCATTTTTGCTTCAGTTACAATTGAAATTGATGCTAAATCACTTTCCTTAATAAATATAGTGACTAAAAAAGCTTCATTGAGATTGTTGGCAATTCTTGGAAAAATATTACCTTTTATTTTCTTTTTTTAATGATTAATTGGAATTAATTCTTTTTCTTAGTTGATTCAAAATATTCTTTTTTACTTGGGGATCTAGATCAATTGTTGTTATCTGACTAATATTCAGCCTACTAGAATGGTTGGAAAATTAAAATTAACAAGAAAAAACAGGGCTTTATTGATTCTTTAACCGATTTTAGATTGAAAAAACAGGGCTTTATTGATTGCTCTTTTTCTTTTTGTTTTCCCATGTGGGAATCAATCTTTCTTTTTTTGTTGATAAAAAGACTGCTTCTTTTATTTATTATTATCTTTTGGGACCTATTAACATATCAATTGCCGCTAACTAGAAAGGAAGCAAAAAATATTTATAAAGAACAAATAGGAAAACATAGCAAAACCCAAATGATTCTTCAATCTATTTTAGTTGGAACATAACGTAAACAAATTCATCTTTTTCTTTTTTCCTTCTCCATTCAATTTGTTAGACCATATATTTAGTAAGATTAGATTTAGTCTCTAGAAGTTTGACACAATTTATAAATTATAACTCTCCATGATTGGGTCTGGAATATAATATTATTCTCCATGATTGGGTCTGGAATATAATATTATCAGACATAGAAGTGTAGAAGCTTGTTATTGACATTAATATATTTTAGCTTTTACCTACTTCTCGAAATTGAGCTCACCATCTACGTCATGGAAGCATAGAAGAGGAAAAAGAAATAATCGAGTGTAAAAAATCTGGTTTGTTATCATAGTCTACCTATAAACATGCAATGGGCTCTACTTGGTTTTATATTCTAATTCAAATTGATTTCTAGAATTGAACACAAAGAAAAAAACAAATACTACAGAACAGTTAAAAATGACTAGGAAATATTGGAGAAGATAGCTATCTATCTAGATTTGGTTTGAAGTCGTTTCCGATGTGTGTTGTTTGTTGAACTTGTTATGACACTCTTTATTTGCAATGTCAATTTTCGGAAGCCGGCAAAGATTAACCATACAAGTAGTTTGCCTGGTGAAGTACTTGTCTGCATTCCGTCTCTCTTGACTTTAGAGGAAGCAGCGGTTACGAGTGTCCCTTCAAGTAGATACTTGAAAAAAAATTTGTGGAGTTTTATCCCTATGCAAAGCTTTGTTGTTGCAGACAAAGTTCTCCCTAATGGCAAAATACCTTTATATTCATTATCAAATGAATATTGGTTCTCAAATAAATATTACATCTATGTTCTTCTCCTATCATCTTGATGTATTGACAAAATGATAGCTATTTCTAAAAAAAATTATTAAAAATATTTCGAATGTCATGCATTTCTTAAAAGGTAAGTGTCTGGCATCTTAAATTGAAGAGGCAAGCACCTTAAGGGACTAAAGCACTAGAGCCTAGCCCTGGGCAAGCGCCTAGGCATTGCCCTTTCAATGACACCTAGCCCTAGGGAAGCTCCTAGCCCTAGGGGTGCGCCTAGGCATTGCCCTTTCAATTACACCTAGCCCTAGGGGAGCTCCTAGCCCTAGGTGAGTGCCTAGGCCTTGCCCTTTCAATGGTGCCTTCCCATAGATTCTTAAGGTGTCCAGGCCACGCCTTGGCTAGCTTAGACGCCTCGGCAAGTGCCCAGAGCACCTTTAACAACACTGGCAAAATCCCAACAATAATCTATGCAGTATAGTAAATACAAGATAATAGAGATAAATAGAAATCAAATCCCATATCATTCACCTTGATTGTTAATGGGCCGCATAAGCAACAACTTCAAATATTCTCATGAATTCATATCTCATACGACGTATATATAATTATAATTGTGAAACTAAATCAGTACAAACACGAATACATATATACACATATATGCTTAAATAAAAATACACACGGATATATAAGACACATACCAGAACTTGGACTTTGCTCGAACCTCGTTGGTGGCCCAAAGCTTCATCCTGTATATCTTAGGACGCTCATACGTCTCTGTAGGCAGAGCCCTCCCCACAACCTGGTACTGATGAATCTGCACATAAACAAAGCATCGTTATATACATACACATACACTACCTGTATATATACATGAGCGAGTGGGACACGCACCCTGATAGCCACCATTTCCGCAGATCTCTCTCCCTCCCACTCTCTCTCTGCGAGACTGGCGTGCGAGAGAAAGAGAATTGGGGTTTGGTGCGCCTTATAAAGGAGGCTGATATGCGGGAAGCCCTAATTCCGAGTGATGACCGAATTGACTTTTTTACCCCTGATCGGCTGGCTTGGTTGACCGCTTTGAAGTTTTTTTAAAAACATTAGATAACATTATTTGATGAAAAATTGCAACCAAAGGAACTGTCAGATGTGTGGACAATTAATATATCTACAAACAAAGTCACGAGATGTTTGGACAATTGATACATTAGTGCCCTTAGCTTGTTATGCAAAAATAGGGATGAGAAAAAATTTCTTGGACTGACCCGACTTGAATAAATCGAGTAAAAATTTAGAATTACGGGAATCACTTGAACCGATGGAATAAAACTAAAAGAATGCAAAAAGGGACTTAACTATCTCTGGGTCGGCCCTAGCAATTAAAGGTTTGATATGTTTTAGGTCGGCTTTATACATATACAATATGCCAGTGATGCAGTTGCTACTTTATATATATTCGAAACTAGCATACTTTTAAGTGTCAATTTTATTTTGGTAAGTGATGGATATTATCGTATTTAATTTTTTACTATTCATGGAATATTATACAGGTTTTGTTTACATAGTTGATTTCAGTCTATGCATTTTGTTATTTTTATTTCAAAATTGATATAAACGAAATGTGGGTGCAAATATGGGTGTGTTTCTCAATTGAAAAAACCATCCAGAGCATGTATATGGGTGTGTTTTGGGAAATGCTCATTTCATAAATGTTTGGAGCTTGGCTTTGTGTTTTGGAGCTTGTGTTTATGAACTCGTAACACACAATTGTTTTAGTTTTTCATCGTTTTAACATATAATCTTCGAAATTCTTTAACAACCATTATGAAACATATTTCAGATCCTATCAAAATTATGTTAAAGATAATGCATAAAATTATGCAATGAACCTAATTAAAATGAAGAAATATGTCACAGAAATTGCTTTATTACTTTAGATTGGATATGGAATGCACCGTAATGGTAATTATTTTTCAACCCTTAATAGGACAACCTAGTCATAAAAACTCATTCAAGTACAATAATACTTATTTTACTTTTAATATGTAGTAATAATCTTTCGTTAAATATAGTCGTCAATGTGATCTAGATATGTACAACTAATCAATCATATAAGCGAACACATACTAAGATGGTCTACATTTTGGTTGATGCAAGTCGAGTTTTTTTCGAGTTGCTCGAACTTTAATCGAATACGAATCGAGTTTGAATTCTATACTTAATCGAGTTCAAGTATAAAGAAACTCGGCCGGCCCAATACTGGACTCGTTTGAATTCACGACAAGCTCTATTTATCTATACATGCATATATATTCATATTTTATATTTAATTAATAGATTAAAAGAAAATTGAGCTTAACTCGAGCTGTTTTTACATTTTCAACCGAAAAGATTTCATTTTCACATTTCACATAACTCATTAATTTTTGTCGTTTGTAAATATAAGAGAGCAATAGTATTAAATCAATTAATTTAATAATGATTGAATAGTTTTAAAATAGGAATTGAAATTATTTTTGGACAGCGAAAACGGAAAGACATCCTTTATTTGTGTGAGGAGGGTGTAGTTAAATATATTGGGTAAATGTCGTTTTACCCCCTAATCTACTACCCTCAGTTTCGGTTAAGCCCCCGTATCCACGATGTTTTACAATTCGCCTCCTCTTTATTGGATAAATAACTAAAATACCATTTCTGTTAAAACTCTATTAAATAAAATAATTTATTAATTTTAGCTGACCAAAGAGCCCTAATCCATCTTAGCCTCATAGCGACGTCTACGAGTACCCAATGCATGTAAGTATAAAATTTATGAAAATAACTAAATTTACATTAAAAAGAATTACAATTTAAATTTAATATTAAAAATACAAGTAAAAAAAAAATTACACAAAAAATATTGGCTTGAAAAAATCATTGAATAATTGTAATCCCCTTTATCGATAGACTATGTCGGTCCCTTCTTTGCCTTTATTCCTATCTCTACTTTTATGAGTCATAATCTCTGTCTTCGGTTCACACGTAATATATCCCTCTCTTATACTATTACAGTCTTGAAACCCATGATGCATAAGTAATTTATTTGCCAATTTGTGGTCACTACTCTTCTGATTGTTGAATATTCTTTTGCATTAAAAATAATGGACTCGGGGTTGCTTGACAACATACTAGTTAGATACCACCCCGGCAAATTTAGAACATTGTTTTTTAAATTGGGAATTGAGACTATTGAATTGTTCTCGATTTAAATTTTATACCATTGTAATAGTAACTTTCTACTTTCGCCCCTCAACTTGGTGGAATCATTATCCACAAATTATAAATTGAGGGGCAATCATCAAAAACACCCCTTAGATGTCACATTTTGTCAATTTAATATTGAAATTTTATTTTTTTATCGATTTCATCTCTCAAGCTTCATTAAATCATCAAATAAGTTCTTTTGCTATATTTTGAATCTTTTTGCCTTTTCCTTCCAAGGACTCGCTATATTTAATATAAATTAAGTTGTGAATTGTTTCGACACGTGAGATTAATCATAAATGTATACCTTTCAAATTATTTTATATTTTAAATTGTTCAATTACCAGTAAATACATAATTCAATTTTTTTTTCTCTAATCAATATTTTATGTATTTAATTATCAACAAAAATTTTATTAGAAAATTATGTACACATAAGAATGCAAATTTTCAAAATAAATTTATTTAATTTTAAACTCATTCCTCTAGTATAATTTTATTTTATATTTATATATATAAGAATATATTAAATAGAAATTAAATTCTTTAAAAAAATAGAATTTTCATTTTTCATTTTTTTTCATTCACCATAAAAAACCTTAAGATTATAAAATTTTAACCATTTACTATAACTGATTTAAAAATATTACCTAAGTCAATGGCAAAATGGTCCAAAAAGTAGCAAAATTACTTAATTGATGAATAAATGAAAATGGGGTGGTGAAATGGATACAATTGAAACGTTGTAACTAATTTGACAGAAATAGAAACCTGAGGGGCGTTTTTGATAATTTCCCTAAATTGAGATATTCGGAATGATCCCACGCGATACCCTAAATTTGAAATAGAACTGAAAATGAACAGTAATTACTTAAATGATCCAACAAAATACGCCCCTTTCTCTCTCTCTCCTTAAGTCTTATATGTCATAACTTCCTAGCCCATCTATCATCTCGTCTAATTAGTAAATAATATGTTCGGTTTCATATTATGAAAGTAAATACTTAAATATAATGAATTTCATTATTTTGTGTTGATTTGATCCGGTTAGTATTTCGTATAAAATCTTTTTTTACTTTTAATGTTAATATCAAGATCTGAAATAAGGATCAAATGTAAAACTAAAAATAATATAGTCAGAAAGGTGGAAAAGAGAAATGGACGTAATTGTGGCGACATTTCTTTTGGGGAGGCTGGTAGAGACTAGTTTGTAGAAGAGGAGAGAGACGATTTAGGAAAGACGAGTGAAGAGAGGGAATAGGATAATCTGGTCATTAAATTAGATTTAATTAAAAGAATTATAATAAAATGGTAGTTTGGGCATTTATCTAAAAATAAGGAGGCCTATTGAAACTCATATAGATAAAAGGGGTTAAGCAAGATAGAATGGCAGATAAAGGGGGCAAATTGGAATTTACCCTTCAATAATAGGTAATAGCAAATTTAGATTTAACAATAGATTGCCAAGCCGTTAAGTAATATGGGGATAGTAATTTCATCCGATTTTAATGGTCCAATTTTTGTGGGTTTTTTTTTCAACAAAATATTTTTTTATTATTTTCACAAAATAATCAATATGGTAAAATTAAATAATTTATAATTATCGTAAAAGTGTCTTTCAAAAAAATTTTGGACGTAATTTTTTTGTAATGTATTATATACGTAATATCGTTTTTGCACAAAGTTTATCCAAACTAATTTTGAATGATATTGTAACGATAATTATAAAATAATTACTCCTATCGTAATAATAATTGTCAAAAAAAATTAAACTACAAATATATTTTGTAGAAACTTAATGGAAATGGATGCTAGGAATAGCGATAAAGTAATTACGCTCGTTCCCAAATTGTGACGGAAGCAAATAATAAACTTGGCCTTAACGCAATAATAGGATAATGTACTATAATAAAAAATAAATAATGATATATAAAATACATTGAAATATAACATTGGAAAAATATGTCCAAACCAAAAGTAAAAAATTCACGGGACTATACACTAACAAAATAAACCCACTAACTAGTAGAAATAATACAACTTTACTTCATGTAAATACTAGGGATATTAATCTTAAATAGATATAAGAGTATAATCACAAAAATAAAGCAATAGAAATATCCAAATAAAAATCTTGATAATCAACAGAAAATCCTAAAATAACGGTTAATTCATCAATTACAAATGAATTCTACTATCAATTTCCAAGAACAAAATTTTATCTCCTCGAACATCTTCTCTAAAAATTCTCAAAATAATTTTTATTTTATTTTAGTGTAATTTATTACGGAAAATTCTTATATCTTTGTGCAAAATAGAGCCCTAAACTAAATCAAATTCACCGAAACAACAAGAATAACGAAAGCGCTACTGTCTCAATATGTGTTGCGACGCTGCAATCGGAACAGAAACTTGGGCTTTTAATTAAAGCCTAGACCAAAAATTACATCATGGTCCTTATAGTTTCTCTAAGCTAACAAAAGTGCAATATTAAATCAAACTTGCATAATAAATTTTCTTAAACTTTCAATTAACGACCAAGACTTCTAAATTGGATACACTAGTCCTCCTACTTGAAGGTACACCGAACAAATCTCTCCTTACCGATAAGTAGGAGAGATATTCCAAACACGACACCAAACAAATCACCAAAGTTAGTTATTTTATTCTTGAACTCCAACAATTCGCAAAATAGATTTTTTTTCAATTGAGCATAAATAATTTGCAAATTCAAATTTTCGTTACCAAGCAAAAACAACTTGGAAAGTTGGGTTTCATCAAACAATTACCAACAAGTCAACAAGTTGCTCCCGAAACACTAACAGGGTAGCCCCACATAAGCGGATGTGCAACACTTATCAATTATCCCATGAAGCAACAACATTTTCAAGCCTCTAGCAAATATGGAACCACCAATGTTCTTACGAAGCTATCTTTTTGCCATCCCAATCTTTACTCATTCCATGAAACAACACTCGATTCGATAGTCAATGAAGAATCAACAAATGGACACAAATCATTCAAACCACAAATAACAGTCATTGCAGGCTCATCAACAAATATCGAAATAACCCCTTCAATTTACAAATGACCCTCAATGAATCGTACTTGATCACAAGCACCATCACCACACAATTCTACATCCATCACCAAATCTCAGTGTACAGAGTCTAGTACACTTGCGACCTTAGTAGGTCCAAAGGAAACCTTCCTCACTATGGCACCAAGGCTATAAGAAATCTTAAAATGACCATTGCTAATCATTAAGCTTCCCATCCATACTACAAAAAGGTTAGAGTGTTTGTAGCCATAAGTAATCACCATTGAACCCTTGGTGAGTTCCCAACTCTCCCCCAATAATGTATTACAATAGCCATCTTTAGCTAACCAACCTACAGAAAGAATGTTGAAGCCAAAGTCGGGAATATGCTTCGCATTCCTCAAGACTAACCTAGTGCCATTGTTGGTGCACAAATCAGCATCGCCTATACCCACAAACTTTGATAGACTATCATTACCCAAAGAAGCATAATCTAAATCATAAGCTCTATAAGAAGATAATAGCTCATGACATCGAAAAACATGAGTAGATACACCGCTATCTACCACCTAACATGAATCATCCCATAATTTATCTGCCATCACAAACAAACAAGAAGACATAGTAGACATACAAATTTTCTGGGATGTAAAAATGGACCATATGTCTTAAAACCCAATT
>MKEJ01010994.1:0-12708 GCA_001753735.1 Embelia ribes
TTTCTTTTGGTTATTATCATTATTGTTATTCCTTTTTTCTTTTTCTTTCTTTTGTTACTATTATTCACATCCTGGGTTCCTATAATTCGGGGTGTGACAAATTGATTTAAGTCCAAGAAGGGAATTTCAACAAATTCTTAATACAGAAAATTCTTACTTTACAAAAATATTGGGACAAATTTACAAGGTGAAAATATTCTTTCTGTTTTTCCTCCCTCATACGGAATACACTTAGTTCCTTCTTCTTCTAAAGTAACTACATTTTTAAATTTTAATAAATTTGAACAAGCTCATGTTACTATCAACTAAATTATTTAATAAAATCCTAAAATTGTTCTAATACTTTTCTTGTTTGTTTAGTTGAACAATTTATCGAATTGGATACAAAATTATCTTCTTTACAAACTAGTACTGAGAAAAATTCTTCTCAACTTAGAGTTGGTATTGATAATTTATCTAAACAAGCCTCATCCAAACCTAGTATTTATTGGGAACCACCATTAATCCAACCACCTATAAAAATTGAGGACTTTAACATGGAATCTAATGTTGATTTTGTTCAAATTCTTGAACAAAAACTAAAAGAACTCCATCTTAACACTATTTTTCAATTAGTTCCTTTAGGAATAGAATCAGATCAATCTGATACTGACATCTCTAACCCTATTCATGAATATGATGATATCAACAATGGTCAGAAATGTTCTCACAGTAATGTTCTAGTAATCCTATTCATATGTCTAAACCGCATGAAAATATTATTATAAGCGTCCTTCCCCTCAGGATCTTCTTTTCTAAGAATCTGAATCTTTTCACAATTATTATTTAGGAAAAGCCACATATAAATGGAATATAGATGGTTTAAATGATAAGAAAATTTTAGATGTTGTTCATCGCATTATAATGTTTTCTACAGTTTGTCAACAACACGTAAATTTTGACCAAGCCATAGCCAAGTTTACTGTCACACCCCTAATTTCCTCAAAACTGGGGATGTAAGATAAAAATAAAATAGAAAGGAACAAAAGAAAATAACACTAACTGTAACTGTAATGGCCAAGAAACTCCATACTAAATTTTTTCGCTTCATTCATCTTTGCATTGTAGTGTATATCATTGGTATTGTATATACGTTGTGTGGTGAGCATATATTGAGGTATGGCGGTGGTGTCATTTACATTTGTGTATAGTATTTGCATTATTATTTTTATACCGTGACCTTTGTTACTACTTCGACAAAATTGTACGGAGTTTGACCTGTCTAATTAGGTCGTGGGGGTCAAGGAGAAGCCGCCCCTTGCAGGGTACGGGGCAGCGCCCTGGTAGAAAAAATATAAATAGATGGGTAGTATGTCATACGAGGTAATATTGCATAGGTGTGGTACACATTACACATTTAAAATGTGTAAAAAGGGAAGTGAACATTCATAATCGTGGCGGAGTAATATTGCATTCATGTGGCGGCATAAACGTGGTTTATGAAAGTGGTGTTTTTAAAAGAAATGTGTTGGCGTGTGTGTTTTCTTTCAAAAATTGGGACGATTATAAAAATTGTGGGAAGAATGAGGTCATTCAGAATGACCGTGAGAGTTGAAAAATCAAATCTGGTATTTTACCATTAATCATGTCATAGAGTGGGTGGTGGTTAGTGAAAACTTTGATTATGCCATAGAGTGAGTGGTGAATCTTAGTATTTAAAAATGTGGTAAATTTAGTCTCAAAATGTGTAGTGTCATGTGTGTGTGTGTGTTGGGGGGGTGACATTCATGATCATACTCATATTTATGTTTATGATATTTCCACATGTTGATGTATATTTCATTCATGTACATGTAGCCTATTTTCTTTTTTTATAGAGGAGTTATTTGGCTAACTATACATTTTCCAATTTTCTCTTCTTATATGTATGAGTAGCCTTATAGGTGCAGAGGCAGGCTCTAACCATGCTTAGAGGCTTCTACCGAAGACGTGTTTAGCGTTTTATCTTTATGTACTTCATTTTTTTTTTTTTTGTATAAGCATACTCTGATAGTGGGGTTGTATCAGTATAGTGATTGTAGCTTGGCGAAAGTATAAACATGTTCTTGCTCTTACACGAGGCGTAGAACATATGTATACCATCCATTATGATTTATTTTTGGCAAACATACAGTTCGCAGTATTGTATTAGTAAACAACCAATTTACTATTTAATATATATGTATTCTCTGGAGTTGGCGTTGGCCTACGTCCTTTCTTTAGCATAGCTTTACTTTTATTCTTTGCTGTAAAATGTGAGTAGGAACGTCCTGTAGAGGTGGATAGATGCGATGTGAATGGTATAGTCGTTATTTTATTTTTCTTTTGGGACTTTGTATATTATATTCCATTTTATCTTTCTTTATTTGAGTTCGCGTCCCCAAATTTATGGGGATTCGGGGGCTCAATAGTACTGGTACTCCAAAGTGTTTGGACATGCTGGAAGCTGTCACACAGAATTGAGTGCGGGTACCCATTGGTTGACAACACACCAAGTTTGTGTACTGGTACTCAAGCCTATAACAACTTCTAAAATACTAAGATCCCTCCTTTTGACCCATTTACATTTCAACCTAACTTATCCTCCCAATACGAAACGTCACACAAAACCTAACACCGAGTCCACAGTAAACAAATCTCGGATATATTATATATATTTATTATATCCCATAATAATATTATATATATTTATGCAAACATTTATTAATATTTCCATAATATTACATAAATATTAGGACACAAATGAAGGAATATACTTACGATGCTTGGGCCTGTCTTTATGCACCAACCTAATCCATCTCCTCATAAAAAGGTGGGATCAAAGCATTTAAAAAATTATCCTTTGGATCTCAACCAAAATTAACAAGAACAGAAAACAATAATAATTTGCACAAGTACATATATATACTTTGTATATACACAATCATATTCCTTAATTTTTAAATCTGGTTAATTCTTCAATTTTATGAAATAAATCTACAATCATGATTATACCGCCAAATTATGTACAAAATATATACACATTAATATATTAATGTATGCATATCATTACTCAATAAAAAGTAGAAACACCTTACCCCTCATTCCCACCTCCCTTTCTTCTTGCCTCTCTTTTCTCTATAGGCCTTCTTTTCTCTCTTTTCTCGGCATTTATTTGATAATGAAAATTTAGACTAAGAAAATAATAGAAAATTTCAGTATGAAACTATTCCACTTTAATCCTTTGGTTTTGGGTTGTTTCAAAATGTAGTAATATCCTTCTAAAAATAAATTTGTAAATTTTCTATGAAGCTATATAATTTGTGTACTAATTGTGTTAGGTGTAATTATTTAGCGATTCTTGTGTAGGGATATCTCTCTCTCTTGTACCATTCATTATTATTGACATAATATTACATGATTTCCAATTTATTGACAAGGTATCAGAGCCCTTAAGAAAAACTTAAAACCAAAACCTAAACCTATTCTACCTAGTTGTTGTCGCCCTAGAGGAACGTCGCCATCGCCTGTCACACTTATGGTCGAAGCCACTAATGTCACCGGCCCCAGTCCCAACAACCTAGCCATCACCATAATCAACTCCTCTTCATCTGGTACAACCACTATTAATTATCAATCCTCATACTACTTACATTCTACTAATCATCCTAACTTCACCTTAATCACTACTATTTCTAATGATAACAATTATTATTCTTGGTAGCGAAACATGCATTGTACTCTCAATACAAAGAACAAATTGGGGTTTGCCATGGGTATACTACCACGACTCGATGATGCCTCTACTTCGGTTGAATATTGGGATTGATGCAATGATATTGTCCTCTCTTAGCCATTTAATTATATTGATACTACACTTGAATCAAGTCTCACTTTTTGCAATATGGCGTTACAGTTTTAGTATGAATTATACACTTATTTTACCTAAGACAATAGTGCAGAGATTTATCAAATTGAGTGGTAGATTGGAGAAATACAACAAGGCTCATTGACTATTACCCAATATTACAACAAGTTGATAGAGCATTGGGAGGAGTTGGATGTTATTAATCCATGGAGGATTGTTTTTATCGTGGGTGCAATTGTAAGGCGTACAAAAATATTATCGTTAACAATTTTGGACGAAAGGTATTCAAATTTTTAGTTGGTCTAGATGATTCTTATCAACGCATGTGTAGTTCGATTTTGTACACGATTCCTTTGCCTGAATTGGGAAAAGTGTTTATTCTATTATTCACAATGATGAAAACTAATGCAATGTTAGTATTGTTAGCCCAAAAATACATGATAATAATGCCCTAATTGCTAGTGGGTGTGGGACAAAAAACAGGCAGCCCAACCCACAGGCAACACCCAACCCACGAGGGGTGTGGCCTTATTCAGCTTCTATACACTGCTGTGCATTATCTTGTAGATATCTTCATCAAATCATTGGGTCGTGATCTATATCAATATTTTATTCGCACATTGGACATTATAGATCTTCATAATATCACATTATATAATTTGTATACTAGTTGTGTAATATGTAACTACTTAGTAGTCCTGTATAAGCTATATATACTGCTCATGTACCATTAATTATTATTGATATAATATTATCTTATTTCCGTTTTATTGACATTTTCAACCATAGATATTTCAAGTTTTGGTATCATTAAATGCTCTCACTAAATACTTTTATAGTTATAAATTTATAAAAATTTAATGCAGATGAGCTTATTTACTAATGGATAACTTATATAATTTTGTATGTAAAGTTTGAGGCACGAAAAGGCAACTAAAAGAGCATTACACAAAATATAATAATTTTTTACCTTAAAACACCCACATGGCTGCTTGAGCTCTTCCCTCCCTCCCAACGCACAAAACCATTAGTTTTTGTTTTCCCTCACATGCAACTTCTCCTCCTCCTCCTTCTCCTCTCTCTCTCTCTCTCTCCCTCTCTCTCCACACACATACACACATACATTGTATTGACAAGTACATGTATGCAAGAACTTAGTAGTTAGTTTATTTTGTACTATATTGATTGACCGACCACCTTCTGAGGAGATTCTTTCAGATCTACAGTGCTAAAAAGAAAACAGAGAGATAGAGAGAGACTGAGAACAGACTCTCCAATTGCAGAGCAGAGTGAAAGAGGGGAGAGAGAGAGAGTAGCATCGTCATCACTGGTTAGCTTCTTCAAACTTTACTTGAATTTTCATAGAGGAATTATATCGAACATCTGTTTTGCCTTCGTATATGCATTGAATTTTGAATTTCTTAAGTTTGATTAGTAGTTTCTGAAATTTAGGTATTTCCGGTGGACTTTCTAATTAAGCTCCATTTTTGTATTTAGGAATTTTATTATAGACACACACGCGCGCGCGCACACACACACACACTTGTATGTATT
Organism: Embelia ribes; assembly: GCA_001753735.1. Lineage (NCBI taxonomy): Eukaryota > Viridiplantae > Streptophyta > Magnoliopsida > Ericales > Primulaceae > Embelia > Embelia ribes. The sequence goes on from MKEJ01010994.1 coordinate 5,420, forward strand.
CTTTTACGCTAATCATTAATAATTGATGAAGATATATCAAATTTTTAGCTGAACTGGAAATCAATTACATGTTTTGTTTTCACTTTTATGAGTTTATCTTTATTTTCTTAAATCCTTCTATAGGCTTTGGTGAATATTCTTCTTTTTACTTGGTAATGATGGTTTGGTGAATATTCTTCTTTTTACTTGGTAATTCTTATGATATATATAAATATATACACAAACATACATATATCCTATCACTTTCCCTGTGATTAATAATTATTGACAAAGATATATCAAACTTTCTGCTGAATTTGATTTTTTTTAGGTTGATAAGATTATCTCTTGGGCAAAATTTTGGTGGAGTTTTCTAGCAAATCTCATTTTTCTATTTAAAGTTTCGAGGGTTGTTCAATTTTACTATTCAATAGTTGGATTTTTATGAAGTATAACCTTTCAAGTGGATTTTGAATCTCCTAGAGTTTTAGTTTCACGTTTGATCTCCATTTGCACAAATTTTTTACGTGAATCTGATAGGAAATTTTAGCATCTCTCACATTTTTTACCTCCGCAATTTAAGATATTTCAGAATATATATAAAATATTCTTTGAATTTGAATTTCTTTATGGGTTTTTTTACTTTGAACTCTTGATGCTCATATTCAAAAATTTAGTTGACAGGTTACCAGAAACTTTGCAAATAATTCAGAAGACGGTTTATAACTATTCCCATTGGTTCAAAGTCAAATTTTTTTTCCATTTCATTTTTCAACTCTAGGAAAACTGATTATTTAGGAAAATATCTGGACCTCTAACTGTGTTTGAATAATTTAGATACTTCTTTGCATCATCATTATCTTACGTTGTAATTGTATAAAGCGCTTCTTAGTTCCGCGTTCTGAGACTGCTTCAGACCCATATCTTACACAGTTTGCATTTACATGATCTCAATTCAATGATTGACTTGATTTTTATAATCGCAAATGCTCTCGGTCTTTGATATGTATGTTATCTATGGTGGATGGAAATATAAAGTTGTTGGGCTTCCTTGAAAGGTCATCTATTTTAGCGACTGAGCTGCAGTTTTTCCTCTGTCAATGCTTAGTTTTACATTGTGCTTAGTGTTACAATGATGCCCTTAATTTTACTTTTGCAGGTGTCGCCCAGACTTTGGCTTTTTATTGTGAGAGATAGGTTCCACTCATTGAAACTAGTAGAATACAGAACTCATATAGCAGTTACTCTCTTCATGGTTCAAATGTTTGTCTACATTGCTCGAGTCTAGAATAAATGCGATAAAAATAAGTTGATAATCAATGGTCTGTGATATGGAGAACGATGAGGTTGAAGAAATGGACGTCGAGGTCCTTCCGTCAATGTGGCCTGAAGATATAGACGGAGCTGGAAAGCAATTCAATATAGACAGACCCTGTGCCGAGCAAGATATGTTACAAGAGGTTACCATCAAAGAAGAGCCCAGAATTTATGATTTTCAGCATCTTGTAGAGCTAACAAGTTATAGTGAAAAGGGCTCATCTCAGTTGGCCTACCTTGTAAAGAACTGGGAATATAAACAAGCCAATGCTGTGAGGCTTCTCCGGGAAGAGCTCGATAACCTCAGCAAACAAAAGCACGAGGTTGAACTCAAGCAGTTGGAGATTATAGAAGAGCATCGGTTCGTGGAAGAGAGTTATGGTGGTGATAAACGGCCTGTTTCTATATTAGATGGGGTGTATGATATATGGCCAGCCGTTCCTCGGCGGCGAAACCATGTGGTTGTTGAAAACAAAGCTCTTGAAGTAGAGGTTGAATATGATACAGTCTTATACTGGAAGCAAAGGGCTAAGTGGTTGGAGAAGCTGTTGGATGCTAGCATTCAGAGGGAGCAGATACTGATGGAGAAGTTGCAAGAAAGTATAAAAAGTTTGGAAAGGCAGTCGTCCCCAGTTGAAGAATTGTCTCAGATTTTGGAAAGAGCAGATAATTTCTTGCATTTCATTCTTCAGACTGCACCTGTTGTCATTGGCCATCAGGTATCGAAATATAGTGGTATTAATACTTGAATTAATTGAGGATTAACTTTCCTGTTGCTTTTGACAAATTAATTAGTGTTCTCATAAAACTCGGTTTTCATGTTGCATCAATGCAGAGATACATTTCAGGCATCATAACAATGATTTTATTGCTATTGTGTTTGTTTATTGAGAAAAAAACCAAAATAAACTTTTTTTTGAAACTATTTACCAAATTAACCTTGTTTTTCAACTATTTACCAAAGTAAGATCTTTTTTCAACATAGCCATTTTGAATGGCGTTCTTATTTGAAGTAACCTATTTGAATGGAGAACTCGCTTATGTTGAAAAAAAAATTTTTGTTTCTTTTTTGCTTGAAATCCCTGTGGAAATGGTGCGTTTTGCAAGAACTCACTGTTTGAAATTGTGAGTTGAGATGCTAAGTTCAACATCCAAGATGGCATTTTCAAAAAAGAGGTTTAATTTAGTAAATAGTTTCAGAAATAAGCCTACTTTTGGTAAATGATTTGGAAAAATAAGCTTATTTCTGTACATTTCTCTTTTCTATCATTAGAAATTTCTAAGCTTAGATAAGCTTCTTCAGTTCTTGAGTTGTACATATATTTACAAGCTTGCAAGTTAATTTTGTTGTCATGCAGGTATATTCTTCATATTCATCATTCATATCTTATCCTAGAGATTTTTACTTGTTTTCTTTCAGGATAAAGACCTGCGTTACAGATTCATCTATAATCCCTTCCCAAGTTTACAAGAAGAGGTAAATCGATCGGCAGTAAAATTTCTGTTCCTAATGGTTTTTATTTTTTTATTTTTATTTTTTGCATTAGAGATAATAGATAGTTCTTTATAATTTTGAGCATTTTTATCCATTTGATATTTTTTTTGATAATACAAATATTCAGATTGAAATTTTGCTCAAGTTTTATATCGGAAAGATGTGGCTAAAACTTTTTAAAATTTACTACAAATTTTGTTGGCCATATGCTTCATACTTCTCCATAGAGAACCATGCCGAAACCATTTGCAACAAAAAAATTTATTCAGTTTCTGCATTTCCATTATTCATGTTGTATCTTACTATATTTTTGAGAGCACATTCCCGAATCTAACATTGGCCTTCTTCTAATTGCTCGATTTTTCAGGAGATCATAGGAAAAACGGATGTAGAGATATTCACTGGTGCTGAGGAATCTCAGGACTTCAAAAGGGAAGTTCTGGAACGAGGAAAACCTGCGAAAAGAGAAATTACTTTTCAGACGGAACTATTTGGTTCAAAAACATTTTTGATATATGTAGAACCTGTCTTCAGTAAAGCAGGAGATACTATTGGCATAAACTACATGGGGATGGAAGTAACCGATCAGGTGAGCTCATTTACAACATTCAGTTTTATATAGTGAGTGGTAGCATGGCATGATATTTGGCTGGCATTTCTTTCACTTGAGCTGTGACTTTCGATGTTGCCAAGAAAATTCCATTACTCATTTTTGTAATTTCTTATATTAGAAGTTAGTGGTGAAAGGTGGGTTTATATATTTCCACAATTATCATAAATGTTCTGCTTTCACACACACTAGGAACAAATGCAATTATATGGTCTTGGCTCACATCTTTCTCTACTTTCTACTCTGATTTGCTGTATTGTTTCATAATCGTTTTAGTTATCTTCACTGACATTCAAATTCAATTATCAAAGACATTAACTATAGCTGCTCAACGTACAGGTGATAAAAAGGGAGAAGATGGCAAAAATACGTGAAGAAATAGCAGTACAGAAAGCCAGGGAGACAGAACTTAACAAGACCATTCACATAACGGGTATGAGCATTAAATATTTAAAATCAATTTCGATGAGTTGCAACAATATCTCCAATTTGCCTATGTGGATAAGAGTATTCATGTGTATATTTTATATGTCTGCACTTGTTGTAGAGGAAACAATGCGAGCAAAGCAAATGCTGGCAACAATGTCCCACGAGATAAGATCTCCACTATCAGGAGTTGTAAGCATGGCTGAGATCCTATCCACAACCACCCTTGACAAGGAGCAACGAAAGCTTCTAAAAGTCATGCTATCTTCAGGAGATCTTGTCCTGCAGCTTATAAATGACATATTGGACCTTTCCAAAGTTGAGTCAGGTTCGTAGTTTCACCACTAACTGGTTTTATTTACTTCTATAAGAGTTATTTGAGAACTTGATCTGTAACAAATTGTTATTATATGAAATTCAGGTTCATTTGTAATATCTTATTCAGTATTAAGCCTATAAGCTTGCTTTATTACCTACTTTGGATAATATTTAGTATAGCACTATTCAGTTTCTGCCAAAACATATGATTTGCTTTCATCATTTATATTTGGAAAATGATTCACGTACTTGCAATTATGTATCAAATCTGTACCACCACCAATGTGGTTAGTCCTGAGTATTGATGCTATTTTAAGGCTGAATACGTTTGTACAGTTTGTGTACATGATTTTCCGTACATTTACCATTGAACTTAATTTTATCTCACATTGTGCACTTATAATTCCAGTTTATTGATGGTCCAACATACGGGCTTAAGACCACACTTTTCTCATTCTCTTAGCTTTAGTTTAATTAGATTCATTTTCACCATAATAATAATGTTAATGCAGGACAAGTTTGTATTGTGGACTGATTTAAGCATAAATTTTTGAAAGTAATAAGTTGTTGCTTTTTTCAACTAGGAGTCATGAAGTTAGAAGCTACAAAATTTAGACCAAGAGAAGTTGTTAGGCATGTTCTCCAGACTGCTGCTGCCTCATTGCAAAAAATGCTTATCTTGGAAGGCCGTATAGCAGATGACGTTCCAATTGAGGTGAGTGTACTCCAAAAATTGTTATACCTATCAATTTATACAGTTTTTGAAACATTATTAGGTTGAATATTCAGTCTTTGTTAGTTGCAATAATCATTGTTTACGAGTTACAAAAAGGAAAAACTGCGACTAAATTATGTTACGCCTTTTTCCCATAAAGTGTTATTTGGCTTGTAACTAAGTTCTACTTTATGAGAGAGGGTTTATGCTCTTTTTGACTTACTGCATTGTGTAGCTTAATTTCATAACTTTTCATTGTTTCGCAAACTACAAGAATGAAACCCCCAACTTTGGCCCTTCCAGATGGTGGCAATGAAGCACTAAGGCTTATGATCATCTCAATTCACTGTATGAGTCTTTTCAACAAACTACTTGAAACCAATAATTTATACATAATACTCAGTTTTAGAAAATTATCTCATATTCTCATAAATATTTTTTGTCAGCTGAATTGGCCACTTTACACTGGGTACCCGACCCGAATTACCCGGTTTAACTTTTGGCCTACCCAAACTTGACCCGAAAATTGATGAAACCCGATATAGACCCGAACCTGAACCCATAATACTCGAAATAAAAAAAAAAATTCACAACACAACAGATCAAGTCAAAGAAATTAAAACAGAGTGCGGATTTGGACAGAGAAACATAAAACTTCTGAAGAAAAACAGATCGAGTTAAAGAATTAAAGCAGAGAAACAATAATTACCTCAAATCAAACTTCAAACCGAGAGAGAGAGATTGTGAGCGGCCAAAGAACATAAAAACAGATCGAGTCATTAAGAGAGAGAGAGAGAACTTCAATCTTCAAGCCGCTGAAAAGTTATGTGGCGCTGGCGAGAGATGGTAGATAGATAAAAATTAGGGTAAAATTTGTAAAACTACTTATAAGTCCTTAGTACATAAAATTGAGTTGTTTTAAGTATTCAGATAAATCGGGTAATTTAAAAACAAACCCGAACCCGAACTGAATAGTTAATTCTGTTGGGGTAATTGATTCGGGTATCGGGTTACCTGAAAATTTTCTCTCCCCTACTTTACACAAGCTATGGAACATAGTTTTGGGTTTAAAAAAAATAGAAACGGGTACTATAAAGAAAGGGGAAACATGGCCTTAAAGCTTAAACACCTGGAAAGAGGAAACGGCTATAAATGATCAAGTAATTAAGTATATGACTCTACTTGAAAATTACTAAGCTACTGTAAGAAAAATATATGCATTTAGATGCTTTGGAAATGAAAGTGTCCATATTGGAAATGGATTTCCCAGGAAATTGGTTTTCCCCGTCTAACAGAGTTTCCTGGTAACCACGTTGTCATAAACTTTAACAATACCTTTCTTGTCTTCCGTTTTTCAACTTACCTTTTTTACAACCTTGTTGTCTCCTACCCTGTTGCTCGTTACTTTGTTTCCTGATTTAAACAATAATCTGTCATACAAAAATTTCTTGAATGAACGTTCCAAGGTTGATGGTATATGATTCAAAGGGTTGCAGGTGAGGGAAAAAAGCAAATAAAGGAAAATGTAGTCTACAAGTCACCTTGTAATCAAATATAGTCATCATGCTCATGGTTGAAAAGTTCTTGAATATCTCCTATACATGGTGAATAATGATGTATTTCCATTCAACAGGCGTCATAACTTGCCTTCTATAGAAGCTCATAGCTGCATATACAACTAGTCAATGATACTTTCTCCTGCAATATCGATTTGTGATAGTTTTGTTCAGTAACCTATATGCATCATTTCCAGGTAATCGGTGATGTTCTAAGGATTCGACAAATTCTCACCAACTTGATCAGGTATTTAACCAACATTAGCTACCATCTCACTAAAGAACTTTTGAATAATGTAAACATCCAACTTAAAGGGTGCTATTTTGCCTAATACATAGGCGCATAAATTCTTCTTCATCTGATGTGATTTACTTCAGTTGGGAGCCACAGCAACACAGCCCCTTGCGTAAAATCTGATTACTGGTTCTGAGTACCATATTATTATCACTGATCTATTGGTTTCTGCTTCAAAATATAATCTTCAATATTTTATTATCCAGTAATGCGATCAAGTTTACACATGAGGGGAAGGTTGGAATAAAGCTATATGTTATACCAGAACCATCATCTGAATTAGAAAAAGGTTCAAGAAAAAAGATATCTTCGGATCAGTCAATGATGTCAGCAAAAACGCTGGCAGCACAGAAAAGTTTACCGAAGACTCAGGATGCTATTGATGTAAACAGTCTTCATGGGAAGAAACATAATGAAAATTTATCTCAAAATGTTACACTTGAAGATGAACCCAATACCCCAGTTAGAAATGGGCACTCGTCGGACGGAAATGACTGCAATGACCCTGAATCTCATGAAGACACGGTGTGGTTGCGGTGCGATGTTTATGATACTGGGATAGGGATACCTGGTACTTT
>MKEJ01010996.1:0-11168 GCA_001753735.1 Embelia ribes
TTAATTATATATGAAAAAAATATTTTTTTAAAAAAATAAAAATTTATATTAAAATACGATGTGACACATATACTCAATACTTAATATTTAAAAAAACATTGTGTGCAACGGACGTAATGTCCATCTAGTTCTTATAAAAGTTTTAAATAGGTGGGGCAAATTTGACACCAGTTTAGGATTGCTATTCATAGTTTGCTTCAGCTTTTCTATACTAAAATTTGTAGTCGAAAGTGTCTGATAAATTCTAAAACAACTGTTTTTAATCATGCGCTTCACTTTTTTAAGAGTACTTTTATGTTAAGAAACATAATATGGGTCATAAATTGTATTCACTCAATCAAAAAATTACGATATAAGAGGCGTCTATATATAATATCGTACAAGGACTAAATAGCAAAATAAAATAACACAAGAGGTACAATCAAAATAGAACTCTAACACTTCTCTCAAATTGAAGCATGAAGATTCATAATCCCCACCTGACGAGAAAAAGACTGATTAAGATTATGGCCAAGGGGTTTAGTGAAAATATCAACAAATTGTGAATGAGCAGAAGTATGCAAAGGAAGACGCAAGTTATAATGCAATTTCTCGAGAATCAAATGACAATCAATCTAAATGTGTTTAGTATGTTCGTGAAAAAAAGGATTATGAGCAATATGAACCGCAAGCTTATTATCACAAAACAAACGAATCAAATGAAAAATTGTAATCCAAAAATCCAGAAACAAAATAGCCAACCAAATCAACTCACAAGTAGTAAAAGCCATAGCCCTATACCAAGCCTTAAAAGACGAGCGAGAAACAACAACCTGTTTCTTGGACTTCCAATAATTAGGACCGAAACCTAAGGTTATAAAGAACCCAGTCGTTGAGTTGTTGAGTAGTAGGATAACTAGCCTAAAACAAAAAACAAACCATGACTAGGCAAGCCTTTAATGTAATGAAGGATCCGATAAGCATGCTGAAGGTGAACATCCAATGGAATTTGCATAAACTAACTAAGATAATTAATAATAAAAAAATAATATTAGGGCGTGTAATAGTCAAATAAAGTAAGCGACCAATGAGGCGATGATAAACACATGGATCAGATAAAAGAACACTATCATCAGGGCAAAGGCACTAGTTCCGCTCTGTAGGAAAGGAGGCAGAACGCGCACCTAACTGATTAGCATGAGATAAAATGTCTAAGGCATATTTACGCTGAGATGTAAAAATAATAATGGGTGATTAAGCAACCTTATTTTAAAGGCCCCAAGTCCTTGATGCTAAAACAAGTAGCAAGAAACTGCTTAATAGTATTAATACTGGCAAGATCATTTCCTGCAACCATAATATCATCAACATACAGAAGCACAATAGTAAAAAAGAGCCAAAATCTAAGTAAATAAAGAATGATTACATATAGACTGTCGATAACCAGCAGGAATAAGCACAGAAGATAACTTAGCATACTGAGACGCTTACATAAGCACATAAAACAAACTTAAGTAAGCGAAAATTGCGTGACTCCCCATGTCTCACAAGCCCGGGTAGCAAGGACATATAAACCCCCTCATGAAAGTCACCACGTAAAAATGCATTACTCACATCCAACTGATGTTAGTCCTATCTACGAGCAACAACAATAGCCAATAAATAATGTACTGTAACCATTTTGGCCACCCGAGTAAAAGTATCACGATAGTCAAGGCCTTCTCAATGAGCATAACCTTTAGCTACTAATCGAACCTTATAACGCTCAATTGGCCTATCTACACACAATTTAGTCTTGTAAACCCACTTACAACCAATAGGCATCTTACTTGGGGTAGATGAATTAAAATCTAAGTGCGATTAGCCTCAAGGGTATCAAGTTTAGGCTTCACAGCATTATGCCAATGTGAATATCATACAGCCTCAGAAAAAAAAAAAAGTAGGATTTGAAATCTCATTGACATAGGTAAGAAAAGCATGATGATAGGAAGAAAAACAATGATAAGAAAGGTATGTATAGAGATGATGTGCCGTAATTGGGATAGTAAAAGGAGTAGCAACGTGGGCGCCAATTGATAGACAATCATAATCAAGTAGATATTTAAGGTGGGTCGTTGAGGGTGGGGATTATGGTGAACACGGGTGGTATAGGTGGTGGTAGACGGATTTAGTATAGGCGGTTGGTTGTGGTTAACCGGGTCCGGTGAAGCCAGTTTAAAGTTGATCGGGTCAAGATGAATCAGTTCAGAAAGAACAGGAATAGGATTGGGAAGGGGAGAACCGACCGGGTGGGATGGGCCAGTTTGGTTAGGTAAGGCAAGGATGGTCCCGGTATAGGAGGTCCCGGGTTTGGGATAGTGGTAGATGGGCAAGTGAATGGATTGGGTTAAGGAAGTGGATGGACTAGTTGGGCTAGGAAAAGTTTGCTAGTGGAGAAGGTGGGTCAATTAGGTTAGGTATGGAGGTTGGGGTCCAGGCTAGTCCATTAGCAAAGATTAATGGGTCTGTGGCTATAAGGCTAGGGCTAAAAGGCTTAAAACGGGAGTTTAAGATGGGGGTGTTTTGTAGTGGGACATGACACAAAAAAACATTCTTGTAGAAAGTAATTTCTCACGATATTAAAAACTTTTTATTTTTTAAATAATATATGTTATAGGCCTTACGGGTAGTGGGACACCCTAAAAAAATACACTTAATGGCATGGGGTTGAAATTTATCACGTTCACTTGTAAGTATTTTGGCGTAGTACAAGCATTCAAAAACGCACAAGTGATCATATGTAGGGTGCTTCTTAAAAAATGATAGTACGGTGTTTTCCTAATTAATAGTTTAGACGGGGTACGATTAATTAAATGAACAGCAGTAAAAATACATTTGCCCCAAAACAAAATATGGAGGTTTGCATGGAAATGCAAACATCAAGTAACATTTAAAATGTATTGATATTCATGTTAAATCAATCCATTTTGTTGTGGAGTGTCGATACATGTCATCTCATGCAATATGCCAAGTTCATTAAATAAATCTTGGGTTTGAGAAAAAAAGTCACACAATTTATCAGTAAGCAAATGCAAAATCTTAGTATTATGTTGAGTTTTATCAGAGCCAAAAGTGCTCGTTTATTTGATTAAATTAAAAAGTTATTATTGATTCTACCGGTTTGTGTAAGCTTATTGGGCTTTCGGAGATTTGACAAGTCCACAAGTGAGTAAGAGTATTAAATATTATCCCACATCGATTAATGATGAGGTTAAACTTTTATATATGATTATATAAGCACCTCCCCTTGCAAGTTGTTAGGTTAGGACTGTACAAACGGTTCATTCCATTCAAAATCGAATTTGTACCAACTGAATGGACCCATATATTATTTTACAGAACCGAACCGAACCAATTCAGTCAGAATACTGAACCGAGCTGAACCAAATTTGGACCATTTTGGTTCAAACCGTTTTCCCTAAAACTATTAACAAATTACACAAATATGAAAATTCCAGGAAAAAAAAATTACACAAATGTGAGTATACGTGCACAAATTACTAAGTGTATATTACAAATCTGAGTATGCATGTACAAATAATGAGTATATATATATATAAGAAAATTAACCGATTAAAGGGGGTTTGTGGTATCGGTTTGGGACCAATGATCTGGCCTCTGGGTATGAGTTTGGGGCTGAAGAAGATATGGGTTAACGAAGATGATCTGGATTGATGATGTGGCCGACGATCGTATGGTTGGGCCGGTATCTGACTATAGTCTGGGTCACCGATGGTGTAAGTCATTGGTGGTGGTCTGTATTTATATATAAAGCGAGAGAAAGAGAGAACTTGGGTCCTTGGTTGATTGCAGACTTGCAGCGCAGGGGAGGGAGAGAAAGAGGGCAAAGGGGGAGGGGACATGTATAGGGGACTAGGTTAGGGACTTAGGGTTAGGGATATTTTCGTAATTTCAAGTTTTGGTTTGGTTTAGTTCAAACCAAACTATTGTACCTCAACCCGTAAACCGAATCGATAAACCGAATTAACCAAATTTTTTTAATCTAAAATTTGAACCCAACCGTTTGATTTATTTTGAAATCGAACCAGGTTCGGTTCGGTGGTTCGGTGCATGGATAAATTGACATTGGAGTACTTTCAAAAACTATTTCTAAAAAAGTTTTATGGTGCTTTCATAAGTTGTTTTTTCTTTTCCTATCAGTGATAAATAAAATCATTGCAATTACATTTTATTACATTTTCGATACATGCTTGATTTTTTTAATATTATTTTATTAAACACTACTCTATTTTTAAATCGGAAGAATTTGATAACTAAATATTAAAATTATATCCATTTTTGAATTCAATTTTAAAAATAATTTTGACAAGTGAGTTGCAAAGCACAACAATATTCCAATCCAATCCAGGCATTAAGATACACCCCCTCCTTATAATTTTTTATTATTATTGTACATAGGCCTCTAGAATTGAACAACTCCTATATTTCTTTTTCTTCTAGTCCTCTGACCAAAACAACTAAAGAAATTTTGATTTCCAAAATTTTTATCCCACACCTGATTGAAATGACAGGCTTGTCAAGTTGCACCTTTTGTCTTAAGGTTCTTTATTGGTTCTGATTTCTTGAAGAATAGTACTTGCACTAATGGGTGAATATTGGCAAAGTTTTCTTCAAACATGTGCTAAGAAAATTTGAATTGAATTTCCTATTTCATAATATTATTTATTTAGTAGTTGGGAATTCTACATGCCAATTACCTTGAAAGTCTTATAATTAATTGGATGTGGACAATGCTTTTTTTAGCTAAACAAACCAATTCATGAATGTCTATGCAGCCACTTTGACGAGTCCATCTAAAGGTTCAATGCACACTCAATGCCTAATATAGAGGGAAAATTTGGTTTCTTCCTCCCCAATATATAATCTTATTTTAATTGCACATTTATCCAAACAAGTTAGTTTTGGATATGCAAGTAAGAAGTTATTTTTGGATAACGATTCATAGTTATGCATCCATCCGTGGACCCTTGTAAGGACGGCTGAGTGTACATGTTAAGTATATATTGACGTAAACAATGGGGGCATGGGGAGTCACGGCTCTTTCGATTTTCAAATTTTTATAAAATTTATGCATAAATTTTAAATTTTTTCGAAAGATCAATTAAGCAGTTCTGAATAAATCGATGGATGAGACTTGTGTAATAGAAAAACTTCCTTATCAAATGGTCATGACATACTAGAAACGTGACAAATCTAGCCCACTGTTGTTGAAATTATAAGAGATAATTTATTATGCAAACATATAAGGATCATTATCATGAAATAATATGCGAATTGTCTTTTAGTGGCATGGTTCCATTACTATATGACACTATTGATCCTTTTCTTGTGAAGAATGAACCCAAAAAAGATAATAAAATTACTTTATCCTTAACATGTCCACTTTTGAGAGAAATTATGACTTCATGGCACATGTGTTTTCGATTAAGTCTTGTCCCTACCCAATTTTTAAATATAATTATAATTATAATTATTTGACTTTTTAAAGTCTAATACACTAAAGTGGTGTGCTTAAAATAATAAATTATACTATCACCTTCCCCTTTGCTAACTAAGTTTAACGTCAACACAATTACTCACTAGTTAACAATCATGTAGTCATGTGCGTCTATTATAATAATAAATATGCATATAGTATTACTATATATAGAGTAGCACAAATAATTAAACATATGTTCAATTTGAGAGTTCAAAAAATTAAAAACATTTTCTGGTTTTGGAGGTTGTTCAATCATTTCAAAATAAGTTGAATGAGAGTAATGCCCTTTACACTTAATGGAATCATGAATAAAATAAAATAAAATAAAATAAAAAATTAGAGGATAAATTTTGTCATTTAGGTCTAATTCAAATTTTAAAATGCAAATTTTTTATTTCATTTTGATCTTTGTGGTATCCAATTATTTGTTCACTAGTAGAGTAAATTATAGGTCACATACAGGATTTGTTTGACTGCATTTAAGTAATTAAGTAAATTTATTTTTAAAATTAAATAAATATATATTATTTAAATTTTTAACTTTTTAAATTAAAATGGTAAATAAATTCAATTGAGTAGCCAAATAACATTGGACCTCGTAATTTATAAGCAAACAAGCTTATATTCACACCTTATCTGTTTGAAATTGGAAAAAGCCACATCCTATGATGTTCATGTAACCATCCACGGAGGATGATGTTGAATGAGAATGATGTTTGTGTCTTTTTTCTTCCACCCACTTAGAGGATAAGGATAATTATTATATTTTTGTGATACAAATGATTGATGTAACTTATATATTGAATTTGTGCAAAAGTATGAGCTGGCAAAAGAAGGCTACAACTAAGTCACCGATTTGATTTGTATAGTGAGAGTGGTTTGTACAGTGAGCGGAAATGGAAAGGATTAAATTATTAGTACAAAAAATAGTGAGAGCAAATATAGAATTGCGAAAATATTATCTATATGCTAAGTATTTGATAATTTAAAACTCTAATTAAGAAACTTACCAATTTCTTCATGTTTTAGTGGCAATCAAATCCGAAGCGGGATTGTTATAGCTAAAGGGAAGTTGTTATTTATTTTTGAATCGTATAATAAAATCCAATAATTTAGATTTTAATTATTATTTTTTTAATTATGAATTACTTAAATTTGGATCATTTGATATAACCATGCAATTCAAAAATAAGCAGCAATATTCTAAAACTCACCTTAAAACGTAGCAATCTGCTGCATCAGATCCAAGCTAAGCCTTGGTATTGATAGCTTATGGGTTAAAAATGATTTAACTCAGTTGCCAATATGCATGAGCATGTAAGTTGTTATTATTTAAGAAAAAATAAAAGTTCAGAATGTAAGTAAATAAATATTTGCACAATTTCTATACAATATTTTAACCATGTTCATGATTAATGTTTATAGGTTGGTATTAATTTAGATGCCCATTTGGAGGACCACATAATTATTGCAGAACTTTTGTTCGGGTCACAAGATTAATAGTAGTGTGTCACGTCACTTTACAGGTAGATTTATGATATACATTTTCTTTTTCAATAATCTTGTTTTCAGCCCATATAATATTTTATGTTTGATCAATATAAGGAGAAAATAAATGAATGACAATTATCAACTAATCCTAAAAATGTAGTAGCTAATCTACTACTCATTTTGCAATTTTATTAACTTATGCATATGGATAGGGGCATTGCATTAAAGTCAACTCTAATGAAAAGGAGTTTAATGGATAAGATTTCTATGGTACTAAAATATGGTTGAATTTAGTAATCAAATTTTGTCAATATTTTGTGCAATGCTAACTTGTTCGCCTCTTAGCTAATTATTTGCCACTTGATTAGGCTTTCGTATATGTGGTTGACGGACACAAAATTAAAAAATCGAGCATATGCAAGATATCAAGGTAGAGTACTTGGAGCTGCGAGTGTAGCTCCGAATTGGACCTATTCAGCACCATAAACAAAGAAGTAAAATCTGTATCAACTATAATATGATTAATATAATTATGATAGCAAAAATAAAATCACCAATATAAAGCTGCTAGCTCGGCTTGGAGCGGAGCAATCTTACCTAGCCTTTTAGAAAACGCAAAAATAAGTTCGCCTTTATAGTTCCTGACTAAAACCCCCGCCCCAAATCCAAATTGGCATTATACATTGCATGCTATATAATTGTATCTACTTTTAATATACTCATCGTGAATTTGAACAATTTGAATGCTATGAATATATTTTTGTTTGCTTTTAGCAAGTTTAAATCATTATACTATTATTATCTGAAAAATTATTGTGTTGAAAAATTCTACATGAGATTTTTTTTATGCTAAAGAATAAGATTTATTTGCAAAATTTTGACCCGGTCGTGCGTTGACTCTCTCTGAAAAAATCACTATTACATATTTTCTGTGTTTAGAAATAATGTTTTTTCTCCAAAATAAAAAATGCGCCAACATATTTGGATAATGTCTTTTTAATTTTTTTTAGCTTTGTAATTGATAACTCAGTCGTATAGAAAGCTTAAAATTATCCATTTCTATTAGGTAAAGAAATAATTTTATATAAAGAGATTTAAAAATTTAATGAGAAAGATAAATTATTAATGCTCTCATCAAGGAAGTTGGGAAAAAAATTTAAACATTTGGGTAATTTATTAATAGAGTGATGGAGGCCCAAAAAAGCAGGCCACATTTTAACTTAAAGTGGATCACAGTTGAACTAATGGGCCTCAAATACACAATACACAATTTAGAAGCTCCTACAAAAATCATGTGGCACTTAGCAGCATGTGAGGCTAATAAAACCAACAATAGTAATGACATATTCGACTGTCCGCTAAAAGTATCAACTCCGGTAATGTTTTTTCATCTTTCATTTTCCAAATTACCTTCACTCAATTTATTATAGAGCTCAATCATATAAGATTATATTTGTAAACTTTTAAAAATTATCTTAATCTATTGATTAGTATATCAGAACCTTGTCAATAAATTATAACATATCTATCTATTTATTCATAACCAATCCATAGATGAAGATACATCTCCTAATAACTATAGCTATTTTAATAATGGAAAGTAAATCTTTTGCATTTGTTCAATTATTTTATTGTAAAATTAAAATATAAATATATGTATTTTTATTCCACTATCACATTCATATTGCAAGAATCCATTATAAGTGATTGGAACAAAGTATTCCTATCCATCTTTTGGAAGGAATTATTTAAACTAAATGCTACCCAGCTTAAAATGAGTTCTGCATACCATCCCTAAATGGATGGCCAAACAGAGGTGGTTAACAGATGCTTAGAACAATATTTACGGTGCTTCACTAGCACCAATCCCACGAAATGGGAGGGGTTTCTTGCATGGGCCGAATATTGGTACAACTCGACTTATCATCGGTCCATAAATGACATCATTCGAAGGGGTATATGGGGGAGAACATCCGCAATAGTATCGTATGAGGTGGGATATTTCTTGGTAGAAGAAGTTGACCGCACATTACGAGACCGTGACATCATTTTAGGCAAATTACGAACAAACTTAGTAGTCGCAACAAGTCGGATGAAACAATATGGGGACCAAAGTCCGCAGGAAGTCGAGTACTCGGTAGGAGATTTTGTTTATCTAAACCTTCAACCTTATCGTCAAATGACCATTTTCCAAAGGGCAGCGCAAAACCTCGCTAGTAAATACTATTGGCCATTTGAGATTCTTGAACGGTTAGGACCGGTTGCCTATCGATTAGCATTACCTAAGGGGCCTCAAGTACACCCGGTATTTCATGTTTCACTTCTTAAGTTAATTGTTGTCAAAGACGTGGTTACTTCACCTACTCTACCACCGTATTCAAGTGATGGTGAATTACTTCTTGAACCGTGGGGGGTGACCGAATATCGTTGGGTTTGTAGTTCCAGAGGTTATATACGTGAGGGTTTTGTTCGCTGGGTTGGACTATCCGATGACGATGCTACATGGGACCCAATTGAGGTTTTACGCAAGAGATTCCCAAACTTGAACCTTGAGGACAAGGTTCGTTTTGAAGGGCACGGGAATGATGAAAACGGGTCCAAGCCAAAGAGAAGTATGCGGGTCCAAAAATTTCCAAGCATTCTGGAAGATTTTGTTCATAGAAAAGCTTCTAGAATTTCTCTATTCTATATTATCCTAGTATTAAATAAAATATGGCCACCTCATCCAAAATTATGAGGCTAATAAAGAAATGTTGTGCCAACTTCATAGCCAAGTTACCATTTGGCTTATTGAAATTGTAGGGTTGAGTATCTTCGGAGATGATGAAATGAAATAAGCTCTTAGCTACTTGGTTTTCCTCCACCGCGAGCGAGAATTTGGTCTACCTCGTACCACTCGAGCAAGGTTGATATTACATGTGTATTCATCAAAAGGGCTTTCAAGTATCGTCACTCTATATATCACAATATCTATGACCATTTCCAATACGAAACCATTTCCTTTGCTTAAATTTACATGTAAACTTATTTCCGAGAAGCTGAAAAGCAAATTCTATTATTACCAACAATAGGGGAAATCCGTTAATAGAAAACAAACCAATTTTCAAACTCCTTTAAAAGAGCTCTACATAGAAAATAAAGAACAAAAACAATATTGAAATGAGAAAAAAACAACTTCAATGATGCCTCCAGTTAGGCAACTGCTACTTGCCCATCTTTCGGGCGCCAAAAGTCAGTTGAAGGAGCTCCATAGCAAAACAAAAAACATTAGTTGACCCCATAGAACCCAGCTTAACTAAACAATCAGCCACCCGATTCCCTTCCCTATAAACACGAGTAATAGAAATTTGTACGTACTCTTCAAGTTCCTTAATCTCTTTCCATGTTTTGAATAAAAACAACGGAGGCTTTTCGAACCCAATTAACCAAAACACTTGAGTCATACTCTACCTCAGTTTTTTGAATACCCAGACCATAACATATATGAAGACCCATTCGGAGAGCTTGCATTTCAGCAAAATTAGTAGACCCTTCTCCCAAATCAAAGCAAAAGCTTCAATGATTCTGCTGTTACAATCTCTGATTACGCTACGACAACCAGACTGACTTGGGTTCCTTCTTGAAGCACCATCGATATTAAGCGTGTTTTCCTTCAATAGGTGGCCTCCATAGAACTAAGAATGGCTTTTTAGTAAAAAAAATTTAGTGATTGGCACATGCAGAGTCTCCAAAATCATAATACCGTTCAAATTAGGCACAGATGTAGGCTTGATCAAACTATTTATATCCATAAGCCAATGACAAATATTATGACTAATATAGCAATTATTCATCTTAGAATCATCAAATCTTCTAGCATTTCTCAACAGCCAAACCTCCCAAATAGTAAGGATAGGAACCACACTTGACAAAAGTTTAACCTGGCTAGTCCCTTTGGAACAATTCCACGACTTTAAACATTTTTCACGCAAGCTAAAACCCACAATATTATAAATTCTGAAGAGCAAAGCAAAATGATTCCAAACAGCTTAATCCAATTCATCGTCACTAAATAAGTGTACGTCTGTTTCTTCTTTTGTTGCAAAACAGTATTAACACTTAGAAGCAACTGGAATGAAACACCCTTTTATTTATTTATTTTTTTGAAATATGTGGTTTC
>MKEJ01011003.1:0-12977 GCA_001753735.1 Embelia ribes
TATTAATTGAACTAAAACACGGGCATGTGTGTTTATTAATTTTTCATTCAAGTAATATTAACTAATATTATGCGAAACTAAAATTAATTTGGTAAAAATAATGTATATTTTTTCATTTTAATTTTTTTTATTGAAATAGATAACATTTTTTATTATTGTTATTCTTTTATACATAAAACCTTACTCATAAAAAAATAATTTTAATCTAATGTGACTTTTTTCTTGAAGGCAAGTGCCAAATAGTTCAAATTATGCTAAAATGGTCTGTTTGATTTCATTTAAAAACATAAAGATAAAATTGATAAAATTAAAACTCTCTAGGACTAAACTGACTAAATTTCAAACTTTAGGGTATTTTTTATAATTGACCTTATTTTTGTATTAGTTGTTTTCAATAAACTATATAAGCATCCCTCGTATTTCCAAAATTTCAAACTTTAGGGTATTTTTTATAATTGACCTTAAATTAATATATGAACCTACAATTACATCCACAAAAACTTGGTCTTCTCTGCCCGCTCATATTAATTTCCAAAAGTTTTAGGGATATTTTCGCTATAAAAAATATATTGGTCTTGGATATATATGATATATGTCCATTCATATAAAGAGAAACCACCACATATTAACATGTGTCATCTATCCAAAATTGTTAACATAAAAATATTCATATATTATTAATAAAAGAGATTTAATTTAAAAAGATATTGATGGCTTAATAAAGCTACGAATATATTGTTCAACATTAAATATAAAAAAATATTTAAGTGCATTGAAAAAAAATAGCATTCAAAATTAACATAAACAAATATTTTAGGGCATTAAAAAAAGATAGAGTCCAACATTAGCATAAAAAAAAAATTCAGTGCATCTAATATATATATACTATTTACTCATTTCATAAAATTTAAAATGTCAACTACCGATTTCTCAATTTAGTATACTAATTTATGTTTAATTACATTTTAGTACACTTTCGTCAAATTATCAAAACATTCAAAATCAACTCATAACTTAATTTCAATTTGGTAAAATTTTGTTTTGTGTGAATTTTGAGAATAATAATATTTGATTTGTATTATGATGTATTTTTTATTTTAAAAAAATGGATCAAAAGTCAACTTTAAACTAAATTCAAATATTTTATCTTTATTTCTAAACATGTTCTATAAATAGAATTGCCACAAACTTCGTACTAAATTTTACAATATTGGAGTAGGCTTACAATTTCAAATTATATAAGTAATATCATTAAATTATTTAAAGTACATTATATTCTAATATGAATGTTTAAGAGAATGAAAAAAACATTGACCGGTGCAAAGCACGGACCTCCTTACTAGTATATATATATAGTAGTGCATAATAATAATCAGCGATTACTATGTAACCAATAAAGAAGAAGAAAAGCAAATAAATTATTGTTTTCATGAGAGTTAGAGTTTATTTCGTTGCAATTGTTGGGTAAACTGTCTTATAAGAAAACAAATTGGACAAATGCAACTTCAAACGTTGATCTAAGTCAAAACAATAAATAAATTTCAGCTTAAAAGATGAGCAACTAAACGCGATCTAACTTTTAACTAAAAAGACATAAAAAAAAATTGAGTTTAAACACAGCAACCAAATAAAGCCTTTGTCAAAATTTAGAGGGAGTAATAATTTCCCATTAACCAATAATTGAGCACAAGCTAATCCTTTGTATTTACTATACAGGAACTAAATAATAAATAAATTGTAATTTTAATAGTACACAAGTATTATGTAGCTTAATACTCCTCCTCAAGTTTGAGCATTTAGATTTGTAATGCCCAACTTGCGTGTAAATAACTGGTGCAGATTGCGTCTGAGGGGTTTTGAGAACACATCGGCAAGCTATGACTATGGGAAGTGTATAAAGGCTCAATAAAATTAGAACGAAATTTGTCAAGAACTAGATGACAATCAAAGTCAATATATTTGATGCGCTATTTGGAAAATCGAATTCTAGCAATGTGTAATGCAGCCTTGTTGTCACAAAAAGATGAATCGATCGAGTGTACACAATATTCATTAACCAATAGTTTAGAACAAACTAATCCTTATATATTTACCATACGGAAACTAAATAATAAATGAACTGTAATAATAATAGTACACAAGCATAATGTAGCTTAACACCATTAGAATGAATCAATAAACAAAGTCTAGAATAACAGAAAAACCTCCAAAAAAATTTAAAGATTTGGGTGATTACAGCTTTTAAATTCAAGTTTTTCTATTTTTTATTTAAAAGTTGGCATGCATTTCAACGTTCAACTTTAGCTAAGTTTTTTATTATTGTAGTCTTAAAATGATAGAAGCTTTAAGTTTAATGCATCCAGTTTTTTTCTCTAACTTGGAAAGTTAATTGTTGTTTTTTTTTTACTTGAAGGCTGAAAAAAAAATGTCCAACTTTTTTTTAACGTTTTATCAAAGATTGTGGTTGTTTACATGGTTTTTTATGTAGGTAATGAAGCTCATTACAATATAGTGGAACAATGCCAATATGTGCACTTGGATGATCTCTGTGAAGCTCATATATTTTTGTATGAGCACCCTGAAGCAGAGGGGAGATATATTTGCTCCTCTCATGAAGCAACCATCCATGATTTGTCTAAAATGCTGAGGGAGAAATGGCCAGAATACAATGTGCCCACTCAGTAAGCCTCTCTCCTAGTCCTTCTCCCAATTTTGTAAATTTTTTGGAAAACAAATTTACAATGACTACCACCTAAGATAATAAATTACACTAACACCCACTGTGGTTTCAAGTGTTACAGTAACACCCCTTGGGTTTTGTAAACGGCATTAGATGTTGGATTTTTACCATTGAATACAATGTCATTTTCCTGGATTTTTATCGTTGTGAAAGACGAAGGGGTGTAAGCGTAACATTTGCAATCATACATAACACCCGTATCTTTCCACTTGTCATCAAAACTCAGTTTGCGAAAGAGCAATCCATTTCATCGAAGGAACAATCCATATTCTCGGGGGCACCACTTATTGTGCCAAGTCTGTCTTATGTAATTGACCTTTTACCATACATTTCTCTCACTTTTAGTCACTATGCAAGCTCTAAAATGGTGGGTGTGACAGGTTCAAGGGCATAGGTGAGAACTTGGAAAATGTGTGTTTCTCAACAAAGAAGCTGATTGGAATGGGTTTTAAGTACAAGTACACCTTAGAGGATATGTACAAAGAAGCTATTGAGACTTGCAGAGAGAAGGGGTTGATCCCATACTCTCATGACACCCCTGCCAATGGAGAGGCCTAGAAAAAGCTTATTTGTATGCATCTATATGCACCACTTTCGATTCCTATTAGTAGCGAAATTATGCTTTGTACGAAATAAGAAATCTATTACGAAAATGGCATGTAGCCGAAACATGAAAATTCATGGATGGGTGGTAACCATCATTTGCAATCAACTTCTGGAGTGTTGCCTTTCTTAAGTTTGTTTTCAATTGTGATCGCACCCATGACAAATTCAACCAAATATCTGATCTTCGACCAAAAAGGTTTGTACTCAGAAAACATGATCATCGATTGGTCAATTGATTGCGTTAAAAAAATTGTGAAGAATAAGATTTTAATCCGGAGCAATAACATCAATTTTTTATATTTATTACACTTAATATGTTATATTTCGGTACTATTAGTTTTGATGTGCATTTCAAGTAATTGATACTAAATTGGCCAAATAATGTGAGTGAAAAAAAATTGATATGAAATTGTGATAAAAAAAAAAAATAGGAAACAATTAATAGTTGTAGTGTATTGTTATTAGACAACTCAAAAAGTAAAACAACCTATTTCATACCGAACTACCTTACCTCTATGGACAATGTACGTGGCCACTCGTCCATAATAACTTTCAACCCATCAGTACTTTGACTTTAAAAGTTACAATAGTGACATGGAAAAAGGGACCAATCCCATTCTTTTCTTTTCTTTTTTCTTCTTTCTTGATGTTGTCGGTTGTTTTTTTGTTAGTTTTTCTGTTTTGGCTTTGGGATCAAGTGAGTTACAAATTCAAAGACAGATTCTATACTTGGCAAATCAAAGTTTGGTGAGCAGTGGCTGTTTTGGATTTTGATGGACAAAGATTGTGGGAGTATTATTATTTTTGGGTGTAATTTGAAGCTATAATTTAAGAAATATTTGGAGAATTGTGTTACTCCAAGTTCATAACTTAATTTTATTTATTGATTAAATTGTTAAATTTATTAGCATAATTATTTTCTCAATTAGTTACAATGGTATCATTAGTATTGCTTAATTTGTAGCATAATTATCATTTTTAATTAGTCGCAATGTTTTCATCCATATGCTCTAAATTAAATTTTGTTATGCTTAATGTTGTCATATTAGGCTAGGCTTATTCTTACTTATGAGATGAAAATAAATTAGTAGAATCCCTTAACATTTTAATTGATGAGTATGATTGTATAAATCTTAATCCAAAAAATTGAATTATTCTAAAAATATGGGGTTTTGAATCTGTTTGCGTAATTTAAAAATTATATAGGTGTAGTTATGGAGTCTGACAAACTCCTGATGGCACCCTAAGTAGAAATAAACCAGATTAAAATTATCAGTAATTTTCTAGACAAACTAAATT
This sequence comes from Embelia ribes, assembly GCA_001753735.1. Classification (NCBI taxonomy): domain Eukaryota; kingdom Viridiplantae; phylum Streptophyta; class Magnoliopsida; order Ericales; family Primulaceae; genus Embelia; species Embelia ribes. The sequence continues at coordinate 4,646 of MKEJ01011003.1, forward strand.
AGAACTCATCTTTTAGGGTAGTTAAGGAAGGAAACTAATTTATTGGATTTTCCCATTTAGGCAAGACTTTTTTTTATTATTGTTAAAATTTATATTTGCAAATTTGGTAGTAGCTGATTAGTCAAACTTTTTCCATTTCGGGACAAACTATCGAGCAATTAGGAGTAAGGGTAACTGAATTAGTTTAATAATAAAAAGTAAATTCCAATGATAGGATAGCGCGATTCGAGTTTTCCAAAGATTTTCGTTATGCTTAGGAGTCCTTGAGAGATTTGATAATCGGGTTCATACTGAGAAAACTACATAGTATCTTAGTGCACTTACTTAGTAAAAATCTACATGTTTAGGGTTCAGTCAAGTTTTTGGCATTGTTGCCAAATTTATACTTGAGTGCTAAAACATTCGAATTGTCATTCTTTAGGTCGAATTTGAACAAATTCCCGTAGCTTGTAAGTAGTGGAAGTCCAAAATTCCACTTCTCGCTCGTTTACAGAGGTGGCTCTTGCAATAAAAAGCCGATTCTAGTCATTCGTCGCCAATCTTGATGAGTAATCAAGGCCATGAAGACAATCATCCTCCATGGGGTTTTGAAGATCCTAGTGGTGGAAATTTTCTCAATAATCCTCCCATTCCTCCTCCTTCTCATATTCCTCAAAGTGTCCCACCTCCCATGGAGGGCCATCAAAATCCTCAGGGGAATCCACTCGGATTATCTCCCGAATAATGGAAAACGGTTCAAACTTATATTGCCAAGAATCAACCACTGCCATCTCTCATTCATCATCCGCTTCCCCCGTGTATCAATCCTATTTATCATCTGGAGGAAGATGTGCTTCAACCTTAAAAAGGATGTACGTCATCATGTATTTTTCTCTCTGAAACCCAACAAGAGGGATTCAAGTTCAAGGCAGGAATGATTCGAGCCCTTCCGGAATTCAACAACTTAGAAGCTGAAAATGCCTAGAATTTCATTAATGACTTTGTTGCAATCTGTTCCACTTTCGGTGATCCATCCATCGAGCCCAATATTGTATGTCTCCGGCTCTTTCCCTTCGCACTTGAGAATAAATCCAAGGCATAGTTTAATTCTCTTCTACCTTATTCTATCAGAACATGGGACGAGATGCGAAAGGTTTTCTTGAACAAGTACTTTCCTAATCATCAAACTTTAAAGTATCAAGAACGCATCTTGCAATTCACAATGCTCCCACCTGATAAATTCTTCCAAGCTTGGGAGTGTTTCAAGGACTTACTCCTTACTTGTCCCCATTATGGTTACGACAAGTGGTGGCTTGTCAAATTTCACAAGTCTTTAAGTGCTCAACTCAAGCAACCAATTTCCTCCATGTGTGGTGTAAATCTATTCAAGAAAAGCACCACAGACATTTGGCAATTCTTCAACGATCTCGCCAATGAATCCCAAACATGGGAAAACTCTCCGATTGAAGTTTCCAATAGGTCTTCCACAAAAAACTTTCCAACAAAGAAAGGTGTTTATCATCTCAATGAGGCGGAAGAGTGGAAGGCGAAGTATTTCACCTTGAATAACAAAATGGAAGTTTTTTAGATCGAGAAGATCCATGCGGTAGTATATCACCTTGAATAACAAAATGGAAGTTTTTTAGATCGAGAAGATCCATGTGGTAGTAACATCTTTGGTGTCTATTACTTGTAACCTTTGCTAAGGTAATTGACATAAAATGGAGGATTGTTACCAAATGGCGTTCATGAAAGACACATTTTACGGTCAAGCTTAAACAGACTAATACATACAACAATAATCTTCTCCGACACACAATCAAGATATGGAAAATCCTTTCTCCCAAACTTACAATTCGGGATGGCGTAATCACCATAATTTCTCATGAAAGAATAAGGTTCCTCCACCTCATAACTTTCAATATAAACCGAGGTACAAGCCTCTAGGACAAGAAGTTTATGTTGTTCCGCCTTACCGATAAAACGTGCCATCAGCACCCATGACCGATCGTTTAGGTAAACCTGGAGGAGGACAACTACTTGTGCAACCCAAGCCGCATCCGACAAAGTCGGTGCAATTTGCCAAGAGTAGTTTGTTGGAGCCAAAACAACCTGATCAGATTAACGCGGTGACGATTTTAAGAAGTAAGAAAACTATTCCGAAAATATATTAGGAAGGAGAAAGAGGAGAAGAAGAAGCAAACGGGGCTAAAAGCCCAACTATTGTTGACTTGGATCAATTCAAAGTTGACGATTGATCGAAATAATACTTCGATCCATCCAATTCCTCAAGTGCACTAAAATGAACACCAACCCTTATTTCAATCGTCTGATACTCCAATTAAAGCTCAATCTAAGGTATCAAGTGATAAAACATCTAAGGGGCTAAGTAGGGAGGTAGAATAGAAACAATTGGTTGGAACTAAGGATAGTGAAAAGCTCGAAGAAGTCATTTACGTTCCCAGACATCCATTTCCTTAACACTTATCTCCGCCTAAGGTGATACTTCAAAAAGAAATCTTCGAGACTCTTCAACAAGTGAAGATCAACATTCCACTCCTTGATACCATTAAACAAATCCCATCATATGTAAAGCTCATCAAAGACTTGTGTACAGTGAAGCAAAAGTTGTATGTTGAGGAGATGTCATTTCTCATCGAGGAAGTTAATGCAATTATCAATTCCTACAGTCCTATCAAGTATAAGGACCCTGGTTTTCCTACAATACCGATAGTGATAGGTGATTGCATAATTGGTCGTTCATTACTTAATCTTGGCGCAAGCGTGAATCTCCTTCCATACTCTATCTATCAACAAGTAGGATTAGACAAAATAAAGCCTTTACGCATTGTACTTCAAATGGTCGATTAATCGGTGAAAATGGCAAGGGGTGTTATCGAAGATGTTTTGGTTCAAGTCGAGAAATTCTAATATCCGGTAGACTCTTATTGTCCTTGATACTTATGTTGGTCCTGACTTGAACAAACAAATTCCGGTCGTTCTTAGACGTCCGTTCTTAGCAACATCAAATGATGTTATTAATTGTAGGGACGAAATCCTTAAGCTTTCATTCAGAAACACGAAAATGGAGATGGATGTTTTTTAAGTATGCCAGATACCCGATGAAAACAAGAGTGATTTTGAAGAAGTCGATCTCATTCAAACAATTTGCGATGAGCTTTTCAAAATGGAGGTTGTTGAGAGAAGGTTTCGAAAGCATGTGCTTGCTTCGACGGATACTGATATCAACTGTAAGAAATTCAAGTTGATGTAAATAGCAAGGTGGGAGCCATACTTTGTGCCTCTCAAAATTCCTCCTTCGAAGGCTATTCCTTCAAACAAGAAAGCTCCTACGCCAGAATGAAATTCCCTCTCCAAGGAGCTTAAGTATGTCTTTTTAGGCAAAGGCGAGGTATTTCCTATAGTCATTTCATCCACAGTCACTCCGATTCAATACGATGTCTTGCTCAAAGTTCTTGGCAAATATTGCGAAGCCATTGGTTGGTCGACAGAGGACTTGAAAGCAATTAGCCCTTTAATTTGTAGCCACCAAATTTACCTCAATGATAAAGCCAAACCGATACGTTAAATGCAACGACGGCTTAATCCCATCATGAAAAAGTGGTTAAGGGCAAGGTCATAAAACTGTTGGATGTCGGAATTATCTATGCTATTACGGACTCAAAATGGGTTAGCCCTACTCAAGTTGTTCCTAAGAAATCCAGGGTCATGGTTGTTTAAAATGACAAAAATGATTTGATCCCAACTCGAATCCAAAAGAGTTGGCGTATGTGAATTAATTATTATTGTTTGAATACCGTAACAAAGAAAAACCACTTTCACTTGCCTTTCTTGGATCAAGTCCTTGAAAGAGTTGTAGGTCATGCATATTATTGGTTTCTCGGTGGTTATTCAGGATACAATCAAATCAAAATCGTATACAACAACCAAGAGAAGACAACATTCACTTTCCACTTTGGAACATTTACTTATCGGCGTATGCCATACGACTTATGCAATGCACCGATGACTTTTTAACAGTACATGATAAGTATTTTTAGTGGCAAGGTCGAAAAGAAACTCAAGGTTTTTACGGATGACTTCTCCATTTACGGAGATAGTTTTGACAAGTATCTTCTCAATCTCGAACGTGTTTTTCAACGTTGTAAAGATACAAATCTTGTGTTGAATTGGGAGAAATGTCACTTCATGGTGACACAAGGTATTGTGTTTGGGCACATTGTCTCTGCTAGGGGAATCGAAGTCGATAAAGCTAAGGTTGAGTTTATTGAGAAGGTACCACCTCCTACTTCGGTTAAAGAAGTAAAATCTTTCCTTTGACATACCGTTTTTTACAGAAGTTTCATTTACTCGTTTGGCCATATAGCTAAACTATTGTGTCATCTTTTATCCTCTAATATCCACTTCGAGTGGACTTCCGAATGCCAAAGTGCATTTGACGCTTTGAAGCAAAAATTGATCTATGCCCCAATAATGCAAGCCCCAAATTGGTCCTTATCATTTGATTCGATGTGTGATGCAAGTGATAATGTGGTAGGGGAGGTCTTGGGGTAAAGAAAGGATAAGAAGCATCACATAGTTTACTATGTGGTCCATTCTTTAAACTATGCCCAACCACGATTGAGAAGGAGCTACTCGCGATTGTCTTTACTTTAGACAAATTTTGCTCCTATATCGTTGGTTCTTCTGTACCTATATTTACGGATCATGTGGCTTTGAAATACCTCCTCTCTAAAAAGGAGTCCAAATCTCGGCTTTTGCGATGGATCCTTTTATTGAAAGAATTTGATCTCGCAATCTGTGATAAAAAAAGGGTCGAGAATGTCATTGCCGATCACTTATCGAGGCTAACGAGCTAATCCTTGAATGACAACACTTATCCAATCAATGAGTACTTCCTTGATAAATAGCTTTATGCTATAAGTACTCATACAGCTCCTTGGTTTGCCAACTTGGCAGATTATCTTGTCACGGGAGCCATACCTCTCGAATGGTAAGTCAATAATAGGAAGAGATTCCTACCGAAGTCCCGACACTTTTTCTAGGATGACCAATACTTGTACAAATATTGTTTCGATCAAATAGTACGACATTGCCACTATGATGACGATATCTCCGACACTATCACGTATTGCATAGTGTTACATGTGGTAAACACTTCTCAACCAAGAAAACCACGGCCAAAATCCTACAATATGGTTTTTATCAGTCGATGATATTCAAGGATTTATATTCCTATTGCCAAAGTTGCGATAGGTGCTAATGTCTTGATAAGCTTACCAAGCGCAATGAAATGCCCCAAGAAACCATTATAATGATCGAAATCTTTGATTGTTGAGGCATTAACTTTATGAGCCCATTCCCAAGCTCATATGGCTTTCTATACTTCTTGGTAGCCATAGACTACGTGTCCAAGTGGGTCGAAGCCGAACAAATGATCACAAAGTAGTGATCAAATTCCTACAATAACACATTTTCTCTCTATTTGGCATTCCCCATGCAATCATTAGTGATAGTGGAACACATTTTTGCAATTACCCTTTTCGAGTGTTCATCAAGAAATACAGGGCAGTATATAAAGTAGGAATGGCTTACCATCTATAAACGAATGGCCAAGTTGAATTGGCCAATCGTGAAGTAAAGGGGATACTCGAGAATACGGTCAACCCCAGCCGAATGGATTGGTCTGACTACTTGATTGATACTCTTTGGACCTATCGTACAACTTATAAGAGAATCTTAGGGATGTCTCCCCATAGATTAGTTTATAGTAAGGCAGGCCACCTTTCAATAGAGTTGGAGCATCGAGCATATTGGGTGGTTCGACAATGCAACGAATCAATGCAAGGGATGGGGGGAAACCGGAAACTTGATCTCTCAAGTTGGAGGAATTGCAGAATGATGCATATGAGAATGCCAAAGTCTTGAAAGCCAAAATGAAAAGCTTGCATAACAAGCATGTCAAAACTCAGACTTATGTGGTAGGAGACAATGTCCTCCTTTACAACTCTCAGGTTGCATTTATTCCCCGGAAAACTTAAGTCGAGGTGGACCGGAACCCTACATTATTCACGATATTGGTTCGTATGGTACTTACGAAATTTATGACCCAAAACCAAGTAAGGCCGTAATTTTCAAGGTAAATAGATTGAAGCCATATTATGATAACCAATACGAACCAATGGTCGAGATGGGTCTCGTTGATCCGGTTTATGAGTAATCATGCCCAAAGGTACTTCTTTGTACACAGTAGTTTAGTTTTGGTATTTGGTTTTTCCCTTTCATTTCCATTTCATTTTTCGTTTCTTTCGTTCATTCTTGTAAATTGAGTCACCTTTCCTGCATAAATTTAAACATAGGGACTATATTCGGTTTTGGTAGGGGGAGTGTTAGTTTAGTATATGTATATATAGTGTATAGTGTAGTGTATGTATATATAGTGTATACCAATATTTATTAAAAATTTGAGAAATTTTTTTGAATTTAAAGTCCCAATTTTTTGTTGGAACTGAGCTTTATACTGCATTTTTAATAATACTTTGGTATAATTGTGAGTCATAGATAGTGTCTTAGATGTAGTTTGTATCTTTCTTCAGTTTTCAGTCATTGTACAGTTCGATAGATCAACATATATATATATTATTTTGTAGGACTGTGTCAGTTGTGTATGTGGACATTTGTGTTCATTTTTCTTTTCTTCTTCTGATTTATTTATTTTTTTGTATGTTAGGACTGAAAATGACTGTCTAGTGATGGCCTTTCACATTTTATGCATAATAGCCTCTGTGGCTACTCTTTTTATTATCATAATCATGCATGTTCATTTACGTCGTATTTTCTTATGTTATGATTATGAGGTGCGATGGCTCTTATTGTTGATTATATTTGATACATTGATCGCGTTTTCTGTTTGGGGCATAATATTTGATATGATGGGTGTTGAGAATAAAAGATGCACTAAACGAGATTGTATGCCAACTGCAATATATCAGTATACACACTCATAGCAAAACTTGGTATATGTTCTCGTTTCCTTTTTCATACTAGTTCTTTATGATTTTTTATACTTCATGTTGTCTCTATCTATTATTGCATTTTTGGCATATATAAATATGATGTCGATGGGGAGAAGTAGTATCGTTTAGGTTGGGGGTTCAGGAATAGCCTTTGTGTGTATATATTGAGTTCCAAAAATTCACGAAAATGCTAAAATATTTTGAGATTTTTGTACAAAATAACATATTGGACTAGTTTATTATCCTCGACTTCATGCCCATAGTAGTACATTAGGTTTGAGGTGTATCACTTAAAGAGAATTATTCAGAAATGTAAACTAGCAAAGGTTAATAATTCTTTGAATTGGTTTGAAATCATATAAAAACTTTGCTTTGACAGAAAATGACTGTACTCATTTTACATAAAAATGTTAATGGCTAATTCCACTTTTCAAAAGTAAAATTGAAGATGAAGGCTAAAGTAGTCGAAGAAATGAAAGAGTCCAACGATGGTAGAAAAAGTAAACAATAATAATAATAATAATAATAAATAATAATAATAATAATAAATAAATAAATAAATATAAAATAAAATAAAATAAAATAAATAATAAAATAAAATAAAATAAATAATAAAATAAATAAAAATAAATACATAAATAAAAATAAATAAAAATAAATAAATAAATAAATAAATAAAAAAATAAAATAATAATAATAATAATAAAAATAAAATAAATAAATTAGAAAATCATTCTCTAATTGTCTCATGTTTTGCAGACCATAACATGGGAAATAGTTCCTATCACATAATTTTAGGAAATAGTTTTTTAAACTCCCTAGAATATTATAGAATTGAAAAAGATGGTATAACTATATATCATAAAGACTTAAAAATATTTTGTAAAAAGAGATCAAATGAATAAAAATAAAGTAATACATGTTTTTATAGCCATCACATTTAAAAATACTGATCTAACTACTTGTGCTTTAATAGATACAAGATCAGAAATAAGTTTATGTAAATCTTATTTAATAACAACTTGGGAAAAAGGAAATATTAAAATTTCAGAAGTTTTTGGTCAAATAGAACAGATTAATCAAGTAAGTGTTAAAACATAAATTATTATTGGTAATAAGATAATTAAAATAAATCGCTTATATGCTTATAACAAAATTCATTATGAACATCATCTTAATGGAACTAGAAGACGACCTAATTGATAAGTTAAGTCATTTAAGTCTAGACGATTTAAATGATTCATTTGAAGTTTTAGCAGGAATAGGAAATACTGGAGGACCTACAGGAATACCCTCAGACCATATATTAAATGAAC
>MKEJ01011022.1:0-11357 GCA_001753735.1 Embelia ribes
GGTATGAGGTATTCGGGTTTATCTTTATCTCCGTGTTTCCTTAGTTTGAGTCAATTACCAGTTTAGTGTAACCCGGCCACACGGGTAGTCTCTTATACACGGTTCGACTGCTCAACTTTTAAACTGAGCTTATCTGTTGCTTTGCCCTGAATAAGCCATAAGTTTTTAGCTTAATTCAAAAGCGGATTGATTTGCTTAAAAATACAACCAAACAAACCCATCATCTAAATTGAATACACTAGGAGCATGTGCAGCAGTCTTCTAATGGGTTTTTTCTCCATTTTGAGAAAGTTACTTTCTAATTACTATTCACAATTTGTCAATTAAGAATGTAAATTTTTCGAACCAAAATAAATTGTTTGAAATTGACTTTCTTGGAAATATGATGTGACCAAATTTTATTTTATATGAATAATGACTATGGATAGTAAGATTTGGAAACTAATGAAAAATGCTGCATTAATTTGCTCTAATAGTTAGCTCCAACGAGCTTTAGAGCATTCATTATAGTGTTTCTTCATTATTAGTCATTAAGAATATTCTAGAAACCGTACTCACCAATCTATCTGTACGACTTCTTGAAAATGTTGGTATAGTCATAGTATTTGATATAGGAAAATGTGAAAGTGTGTTTCCCACTTATCTTAACTAGGTTTTTGTGATTATGGTGGAGAAAATCAAACAAAATTGTGAATTTTTAGAAAGTTTTGTGGATTAATAAGACTGGATTTGGCACATATTGCTTTCTCTTTCTCATTTGAGAAAGTTAAAGTGCCTTTAGAAAGGCTGATGCGGACAATCTTAGAAATTAAATGAGAGATACGTGTCTGTAGAGATAGAAACACCAACGTGGAACATTTCTATTTCATGATTTATCAATCAAGAAATTAAATGAGATATGTGTCCGTAGAAAAACTCATGTGAATGCTCTTAGCAACCATTGTATCGCTATACGGTGAAGGCGGCACATTATTGTCTATCATCCAATGTGTATTAAAACCCATTGGAGCTAACTATTGAAGTAAATTATTGGAGTATCCCCTCTTTCAATTTCAATATCAATTAGGATATGTTTCTACTTACTTTGCCAAATTCTTGTGCACATATAGGCATTGCTGCGGGACCTTGCTGAGAGCGAAGGGCGGAGAGGGGCCCCACCGGCCTCCAGAGAGGCTATCCTAGGGTTGGAGGATTTGCAGATCAAGTCGATTGAGGAATTGGTGCAGTGTGCAGTTTGTAAGGATGGGATCGGGGTGGGGGAAGTGGCTAAGAAGTTGCCATGTGGGCATGGGTACCATAAGGACTGCATAGTGCCGTGGCTGGGGTCGAGGAATTCGTGTCCTGTTTGTAGGTATGAGCTGGACACTGATGATTTAGAGTACGAGGCTGGGAGGAAGAGAGCGACTGGGCCTTCTTCGAGTTCTCGTCATTGATTTCTGGTTTTATAAAAACATTTATGTTTTGTTGTGTAATAGGATGATGATGTTTGCTCTTTTTCATTTGTGAATGTAAATACTTGATTTACTAAATTTCATGATAAATGCCGCATGAGCTACGCTTGTGAACTGGCTTACAAGATGTGGGCTTTTGGATGTTTTAATTAGTAAGTGGGTCAACTTATTTCCTAACCATTGCAAATGCTGTGACGATAAACCTTTGCTGTAGTCGTAAATCTGTTAAGTTGTCGATTTCCTTTGCATAATCTTGTAGATATTGATTACTCAACCGATAATGCCTCTCTGCTTCTTGTGTGATGGTATTAAGTGTTTTCCTTGGTACAACTGTTAATTTTTTCACAGAATATTGGCTAGTGGACACTTTTGATTTCAGACTAACATTTGCTTTGTTGCGGTTTGCAATTTGATTGCGAGAAAACAGATGCTTTAGTTGTAAGCTTGTTTACTTATTTAATGACTTAAATCTCATTCTCTTGTTGATTTTGTAACACATCTTTAGTGGAAGCTTCATGCTTTTGTAGCAGTGAATCAGATAATTTTGCTGCAATTTCATCTTGTGGTGGTTTTGGGTTTGTTCTACATCCAAATCATTAGCAGCAAATGGAGTCAAGTTGGCAATCGGTAGCTTTATAATCCAGCAAATGGTCTGTAACAGTGGTTTAAAAGTACAGTTATCGTGGTGATATCATACAAGAACCATATGGTGTATGTACAGTATGTTAGGTGTATGTTACGAAAACCTTGTGTTTTATTTGTATGCTTTTGGTTCCTCATTATCATTATATACCTTTAGAAAACTCTAAATTGAGGAAAATTCATGAGTTTGCTCAGTGAGCAATATTATTTTGCTGCAATTTCAATTTTACCATTGTGGTAGTTTTGAAATTTTTTGGGTGCATCCAGGTCATTAGCAAACGGATACAAACGGGCACTCAACTTGTACATGGAAGCTTGTAAATCCAGCTAATGGTCTGTGGCGACACCCTTGGTAAAGAATAGGCATTTATACCCTTTGCAAGGTAAATGGCCTTATGTTAAACTTCTGAGTCTTTATATTTTCTTTTCACTGGCGAGAATTTACTCTTGTCATAGGTTTATTAAGCTTATGCACCAAACACTCTTTGTGAAATGTCTTCTGATAGTCATGGAATCGTATGATGGTTGATGAAAGAGATAAGGGAAGCATGAGGCCAATGGCATATCCCGCTTTCTCTCTCATTTTTAGTTTTTTTTTCCCTTTGCTCTGATCCAATTTGCGTATCATGAATGCCATCGCCCACGGTCCTGTTTTTCACTTTTATGTTTTTCCTCTAAAGATTGCATGGGCATTGGTTATGAATAATAATGCTCAAGAAATTTTGTGTGCTTGTTGCCTGTGTGCTCATGTGATGCAATATTTGTTAAATAGTTGCATCCTTTTGAGCGGTAAAAGAAAATCGTATGAATAAATCAAAATCTTGCCCGTGATGCGTGTGGTCCAACTAGCAATGCTGCAAGATCCTGAAATTTGTTTCAGTGTCTATCTTTAGTTTCCAGTTTTCGTGTAGGCTGAATGAAAACATTAGAAGTAAATACGATTTCGAATGAAAACTCTATTGAATTCTTTATATGCATTATAACCAAACTTGCCTCAAACTGCATATTTTTAAATTCGAGTGTATTTTGCAAGTTGCAACATCCAACACACGTCACACTCTTATGCGTTAGAATGTGCCGAACCTTATCATTTAACTTAGTATTTTTAAAGCTTTACGCTTTTATAGCATAGCTATCCTTTTCCGGAACCACAGAAATTGACTCGTTTTAATTATATAGACGACGTTTTCTACCAGGACATTGCTTGGTAAAACCTAAGCTCATCCTCAACATTGCTTTCCAATTTTACATGCCATTGCTTACTTTTTGTTAACACTGATGAGAGTATAGTTCTATAAGAGAGCTTGCTTTCATTATCTGATGATTGTGTAACTGGTCACTCAAATCCTTTTTGTTCTGTTTGTCATATAATTACTATTTGCTGGTATCTGGGTTCATATCAACGGGTAATGATATGCGTCCATAAAATTGTGTACAAAAATGTGGTTATCTTTTCCTTGAAAAAATTATATGACTAACGCAAATCACATAGGTGTTTGTACAGTTTTGGTACAAGATTGTCTATATATGAATCATTTTCCGGTAGTAATTGCTTAAAACTATATTGTCTAGATTCTTATTTTTGTCAAAAAAAGTAAGCAAGACCTAGCTCTTTTTGTTCCCTCATGTAAAAGCCATTGCAATATAAACTCCTTATAGGATCTAACAGTCATCTTCTTTTTTAACATTTGCTTTCATTGATTAGGATTTAATCTTGCAGATAGAGAGATGTTATGTAGCATTCGCTGCAAAATTTGGCTCTCTGTTCATTGGTAATATATGGTAAAAAGAAATTTTAACCGTTAGATCCCCGTCCCTCCAGAGCCGAGTATTGGTTAGATGAATCAAGATTAGAGATAAATTATTATCAAGTGCTTGTCAAATGAGGTTCGTGGGAGGAACTCGAGGTTGTTATCAGCTTAATTCTAAACAGGCTGTTATGGACCATCGTGAAATGGAGGTAGGTATCGAGTAGAGCAGCCGCCAAAGATTGGAAGGGTGAAAAACACCGGGAAACTAAAACGAGAGTTTCTGGGCCGGTTGAGCTGGTGGTTGCCATTTTAGGCTGTATCTGTGGGTTGAAGACCCGCTATTAGTATTTTTTTTTTCTCTTTTGATACAATGGTGGTCAAAAGCCAGAAAGAAACGCAAAACATCGAAGTGGGAAAACAAGGTATTGCTATCGACGCAATGACTCGGTCACCGCGTTCAGAGGAAGCTCCATTTTCACCACACTCTCGGCACACCAGTTAGCCTCCGGGTTTATCCATTAGCACTCGCACAACCCGATTAATTTCCATGACTATATTATAATCTGGACGATCCGAGTCCCGGTATCATGATCAACTCTAGAGCTTCCTGCTAATCGGTTTCCATTAAAACCAGTTTCCATCCCTTATCCCAAGCATACAAGAGTCCTTCCCGAATTGCCCAAATCTCAGCAACCTTCACCGAGTTGCGGGTTGGGAGTTTCTACTCAGAAAGCGGATCCGAGTTCTTTTAGGTAAACATCTCTCCTCTGCATGTATTGAACTTGCATTTTAAACTTCGTAGTTTTTGTAAGCAAATGTCTAGCATTACAACTTCGATCGGTGTAGCAATTGATCAAGTTAAGCACATATAAAAGTGTTTATGAGTTTCACAATTTTTTAACAAAATTTTCCTTGCTGCAGCTAACACGTGAACAGAATGGGCTCATTTGTTTGGATCTTGTAAGTATAAAAAGTACATTTTTCTAGTATAGGTAGAAAATTATAATTTTTAGTAAAAATTTTAAGTGATGTAGTGTATTTAGTAAAAATTGAAAAAAATTATATTTTTTTGTTTAGGAATTGTGAAAAGTAGTTGAAAATAGTGTAAGGTATGAATGAAATATACTTTTATGGAAAAAAAATATTAAAATTTATATTTCTACGGAATATACTTTTTTGTCTCAAAAGCATAAATAAGTAAACATTTTTTTTACTGCGCTAAACGCATATTTTTAATTTTAAGTAAAGATTACAAAAACACCCTGACAGTAGGGGCAACTAAACAAGGCCAATGTCAATGCGAGGAAACGAGTCTCTTTGGAAAATACAAAAACAATTAACAAAAGGGGTAATGTGGGTAGTTTTGATCAATTTTTATCCTCAAAATTGTGAAAAGGGTCTTTAATTTAATCACTTTGCTTAAACGTCACTTGAAAAAGAACTGAGTGAGTATATTCACGGACGATTTGTTTGTCAATTGTAATGGGTGTGCGTCGCAGATAGATACCTATGCAAGCCCTCGCAAAACCACCGATATCTATTTCCGATATTAGTTTTGATCTGAAGTTGCATTTGTCATTTTATTGCTCACTCTTATCAATTTTGGTTTTAACCACATTTCTCTTTCCTATTCAATTCGATGTCTAGAAAATTCAGAACAGTTGCAAGTTGACATAGGCTGCGGTAAATGGAATTACTATCAATACCATAGTTTTTATTTCCCCATTGGTATAACTCAAATATTGTAATTTCACGACAAATTATTATAAATCAATAATAAATTACTATTTTTATTATTTTTAACTAAAAATAGTTGTAATTTTTTTTTAATTCATAGTAATTTATTAAAATCTCCTTAAAAAAATTCTTACACAGCTATTCTTTAAAATTATTCCTGTATAAATGAAATAAAATTTACGTCCTTTTGATGCCATTGACCTTCAGTGGCCAGTGCATCATCACAAGTATTTGATATTATTGTCAAGGATAGGTCCTTTTCTTCTGAAGTTTGCTAGGGAAATTATTGTTTCACCATTTATTCTACAAAACAGACAAACAATCCATCTACATCAGCCTCTTGTCTTGGTGTTGGTTTTGGCTCACCCTTATAAAACTATTAGGTTAATTTATTGGGTTACAAAATTTACATATTTAAGGTGTTTAAATCGTGTATTTATAGTAGTTATGTGCAATTATATCAAAGTATTGGTGTTCTTTTGATATTACTTGGTTTATTGTGCATTATAGGCAAAAGGCGAACTCGAAACGAAGTAAAATTCGATAAGTTGAATTTTTCTAGGATTCTTGGAGACTTAATTGAAGGGTTGAAGACACTTCGAGGTTGTTTGAGAAGTGCTTGCCCCAAGATTGAAGAAATTGTCTAAGAAATAAAGAGTCATTGATAGAAGATCTTAGACCAGTTGAACCTTACTTCGATCAGTCAAATAGGGTTAAAAATGAGATCATGTATTTGGTACATGCCAACTTTGGGACAATCATAATTATATGATTTTTATTCCGAAAATATGATGTAAACTTGACCCACAGTCGATATTAAACCTAACACTTTGTTAGAAACTTAAAAACCCTAGCTTTTTTTTTTTTTTTTTGGGAATTTTAAAAATTCCTTCATTCTTTTAATTGTTTTACTTCTTGCTACTTGAAGATTGGGGGGAGAGGGGATAGCTCTTTGGTCTTTATTCTCTGCCTTGTTTTTATCATTATGAGACTGTTCTAGTACTTTATTACTTAATAAACCTGCTTCTATTCTTTTTCTAATTGCTTTCTTATTGTTAATAAATTGAAGTATCATATTAATTATCTATTATTGGTAAAAGTGTTGTTCTTACTATTATTGTAAGCACTTAATTTTGATTATGTCAGTATATAAGGTTTGTTCAATTATTACTGTCTTTGTTAAATTTTCCAAGAGTGACTAGGGACCTTCTTACCCTAAGGTTATGAAGGTAGCGAGTCTATCCCTTAATAAATACTGAATTAAACAGGATTATAAATTTTAATCTGAAATTGATTAATTATAAATTTTAAGATTGTTTAATCTGTCTAGTCAGCTTAGGAATCGTTTGGGCATTTTTATGGTGTCTGACAAATATCCGATGACACTCTAAATGGAAGTAAACTAAAATTAGCACACTAATGAATTATAATTAACTTTAGATGAAATTTCATATTTAGGAATTATGGGAGAAAGCAAAGCTATTGGAATTACCGCTAAAAGGCAAGACTTTAATTAATTGGTTTAAAACCTTAATTTTTATTGCTTTCATATTTTATGCTCCCGGAAACAAGAAATTCCATTGTTTAGGAGTAGGGTAACTTAAATAATTAGCAATCGGATTGAATTCATTAAAAGGGCTAATATTTAGAATTCCTAGATTAGTAGACATCGTTGAGTTTGGCATTCGGTCTTAAAAATTGATTCGTCCCTAATATACTTGATAGGTTCTCCTTATGCGAGATTTGAGAGCGATCAATGGATGCTAACACTTTCTGTGAACATGGATTGAGTTATAAATCAATGTATGTTCGGTTGGTCTTATAGCTCACATCATATATGTTAACGGCACTCATGAAATTTTGAGGAGCTATAAGGATCAAATAATTTCAAGTCAAAAAAGATCGAGCATTTAGAAGCTCTCACAGGATAGCTGCAAAGGCTTCTAGTCATGCTAAATATTTTTAATTATATGATATCATACTCATGATATTGTCGAAAGAACGTGACACATATATGGAAACAACCTTTAGCTGTTACCCTGTTTGCAGCTAAGCTTCGTCTTCGAAGCATGTGGCTGTATAGACCATCATGAGACATTCATGTAAAATCATCCCTGGTATTTTCATGAATTTGTATTTCCTAAAACAAAAAAAAATACGACAACCTTATTAACTCCCACATATCGTATTCATCCTGTTTCGGGGCTGCCAAATAACAATTTGGGGCCTAAGTTTATGCCAAAAAACTTTTTCCATGTGTAAAACGTGGGATATAACCAAAATAGGTTCTTTGCAAAATATAGGCCTAATTGTTAAAAAGTTGCAGAGCCCCTAATATTGTTATTTCTAATATATATTTTTTATTGACCAATGTGGCCCAATATATGCTAAGCGCTTACTTTGTTAGTCGTAATATTTGGTGAGACATTATGGTATTCACACCCTATTTAGTCCATACTTGAGCCCAAAAGTGGCCCAAAATTTTGAACCATGGACATCGTTCTACACTTTTAACTCTCTCTAGTTTAGCTTCTACATGTGACGGGTTTGGTTTTTTGTTAAGGTTGACCAAATTGCCAAGCAGATGTCAGAGCTGGAACGAGAATAAAAACATAAAAGCGTTAGATTTGTAAACCTAAAAATGGCAGGAGTTAGAATTGAGAGAGGATACAACCCCTTTACGAAAGATTCGGTAACCTGGAGTATAACATACGGTTGTAAAACAATGCAGTGAACTACGAACTTGAACGAGTTGTATGTTTGTCGATATGTTTTACTCTTGTTTTTCTAATAGGTACTTCAGTTATGGATCTGAAAATACAAATGCGGCCATTTTTTATTCAAAATTTCACCCATTTTTTATGCGTATTTGTTTCCTAAAAAGGTGAGATACCGTTAAACTAGAGGTATTTCACTCTTCCTTTGTTGGTTGAATTTTTAGTACAGTCTATTTCATTAAATATAAGAAATAAAAATTTATTAATGCAAATGGAATACTATGTAACAAAGAAAAATAAAAAGAAATACTAGATTGAACAAGAACAAAACAAACTGGTCCAATCCAAAATAGTAGAGGCGCACGAAAGCTTGCCCAATTGTCCAAGTACCTTGGCTATAAGAAAGAAGCTCAAAATGAGAAGTGAATATTACTTTTATAGAATATATATAGAATGTCCCGGGTAAATAATATTTTATATGTACTGTGAAATTCAGTTATCTGCAAACTTTGAATTAAGAAAAATACAATTTAGAAAAAGCCATTGCACTAAATAAAAGTGCTTCGTACATAAAGTTTATCATGATCACTCGTCAACAAAAAACATAAACGTTGCATTCAATAATTTCAAACTACACTCCTCAGGCTTTCTCACAGCCCCGCAATGGGGAGGCAGGAGGACCACCCCAAGCATGGGAAGAAAGAAGGTGGATGCTAGAGGGGATAGCGTCTCCAACCCCAAAAATTTCCGTAATTATGTAAAAATTTGAAAATTTCTTATAATTTTACTCTGTGGTTATTGGAAACAAATACAAGAACTCCCTACATAATCAGTAAAACATGGCCTCCTACACCGAAATCTTAATTCTGTCCTTGATCATGGCGTAAGTAAAAATTATTGAAGTTTCATGTAAACTTAAAAGTACAACACATTAACTTGTGAGACTCCACTCAATAACTTGAAGTTATAATGCGCATAGATGGATCGGATGGTTGTACCGCAGTTATTAATCGTATGATAAAAAGCCAACAATGACCCAGGGCTTCCTCTCCATTTTGGGTTGCTCGCTGTCAACGGTTAGGATTAAATTACCACTATTTCACCTTTAAATTTTGGGATGTCTTAGCAATACTCTGCAACCACTACACAATAGATCTCAGCAGTTAGATAAAAAATCAACATGTGAGATAATAAGACCATCTTTTCTAATATCTACCATTAAATTTTGATACGGCCATTGAGTACAGTAAGACCTCAATATTTATTTAACACTAAATTGCTCAATTTAATCAATTTGATAATAAAATCAAAACTTAGTAAAGGGAATAAAAATAAAATATATTTTATTTTCCGAAAATATTCAAGTAGTTATACGTTCATATAATTATACGTTAACAGACGGAGAAGAAGAGATGGAGGGAGAAGCCAACTTCAACCTAAACTTTTCCGATTTGAGAGGAGAATAGGGGCAACAGAGGAACGATTAGCAGATTCTTGATCCTCATTTCGCCCTTGTCGTATCCGTGTAAGTATTTTTTCGATTATTTTCCAGACATTCAAGCCCTAATTTATCTAAACTTGTTTAAATCGTATTTCTTTGAGAGATTGATGGTCATGAATCATTATATTCTGATATTTTGGTTCAATTTAATGGTTGGTGTAGGATTGGGTGAAAACCCATTGAAGGGCAACTAAGACTCATATTTCTGACCACTTTCCGAGGGATTCCGGCGACCAAATCCTAAGGTATAAGTAGAATTATATATTTTGTTATCAAATTGACAATATTGATGTGTTAGAATTGAAAAAATTTAGTAAAATTAGAAAAACGGCGTCGAAATTACTGTTCACCGGCAAAATATTGTTTACAAGCAGAATACTGTTCACGTGCAGAATTACTGTTCACGAGTAATATTCACAGGCAATGTTCATGATTACTGTTCATCTTCTTTTTATAAAAGTTAAGTAGAGATGATGTTGAGTGAGAAGTTTTCTTAGGATAAAACCTTTATATCTTACCATTTTTTTTAGTAGTTCCAAATTATATTAAGGATGACTAAATTTTTATAAATTGATGACGCAGTACAAGAATGAGATTTTGTTAAACTTGAGTGGTTTTTGTCTAAAAGATTACATTTGAGATTGATGTTTAATCGCTATGGATAGTTATGGTTGAACTGGAAACTTGTATATAACTGAAAGATAACTAATTTTTGCTTTAAACATTTCATTTGTAAATGAGACTTGAGCAAGAAGGATAAAACGAATTTTTATATGATTTATGGTATTTTGTTTCGGCTGTTGGTGTTCCGAATGGCCAGGGCTGGTATTTGTTTTGGCTATTGGTTTCCCGAATGGCCAGGTCTGGTATTTTTTTTAGGCTGCGGGTATCCCGAATGGTAAGAGCTGGTATTACCGTGATAGAAAACGGAAACACTCCACGACAGCTGTATTAGTATAGCAGGGGAGATGCCGAGCATCCCATCATTTAGTTGTTGGTTTAGTTGCATGTTTCTGTAAATATATGATGATAAGATATGATGTTGAGTCTATCCATTGACTTTTGCTGACTGCAATATTTATATTATCGACATATTATTAATGTTCCCAACTTTATTGCCAGCTATTCATATATATTTATGTTGAAGTTCATGTATTGACTTGCTGATTTGCTATTATTTAGGAGATATTTTATTTATTGATTATGCTCAACTGTTTTCTTACATTTTGATATTTGATATTCCTTGCTCATTCTGACTTATGCCTGCTTAGCACATTTTCTTATCTGTTTTGTATGAAAATGCCAAGCAAACCCAGAAGCTAGAGGTCAGGGACACCAGGGCTAGATCGGTCGTAGATTGCTCACTCGAGGTCTTTGGAAGTTTACTTATGATTAACTTTTCCCTTATTCATTCAAATATACGTAGATTACTGGTTTGAGTTATTGAGATTCGATGTTTGGCCATAGAAACATGATAATAAAGTTGAACTTGAGATTAAGATTGAAAGATTTATTACAGTTCTGTCAGATGTTAATTACATTTATGTTTATTCATATG
>MKEJ01011032.1:0-14862 GCA_001753735.1 Embelia ribes
TTCTTGTTGACCATTTTACGAGTTACTCAATAAAGTCGTTATTGTCTGTTTTTAGAAACCCTTCATTGAGGTGTTTCCTTGATTTAATTTTGTTCTCTACACTTGGATCATTGCTGCACTTCCTACGTTCTTTGGTCTTGAAACCTCTACACTGCTGTGCTTTTTGTTCGACCTTTTTCACCTTCTATACTGCTGCACTTTTAGCTCCACCTCTCTATATAATACCATGTGCCAGTATTTTCAGTTGTGTATATAATTGCCATGTATAAGCAATGCTAATTTTGATATTTCTGTTACGATGTATGTTACAGCAGCAGTAGCCAAACAGGAGAGGTGAGATATCGTCTAATGGGAGTTATTGAACATAAAGGAACTTCTAGTGGGGGCCACTACGAGGCATTGGTGAGAGGAGGATGCCCTGGCGACGAGTGGTTTCGCGCTGATGATGAAGACATCATACCGGCTACTTTGAAAGATGTTCTTCGCAGAGAGGCCTATTTGCTGTTCTACCAAAGAATCTGATAATCGTTTACCATCACATACTAGCAGAGTTCTTTCAGATGTTAGGTGTAAAGCTTTACACAGATAGTTACGGAGTATACAGTGATGATTGTTGCCGAGATTTGAGAACAGAAACTTCTTTTGTTTTTGCGGAGTTGAAATTGTGTACATGGTCATGCAATAATTGAGAAGATCGATAAATGTTCTCTGATACGATGCCTGTTTGCTATTCCAAAGGCCTGTTCAAGTTTGCGATTTTTCTTTTCAGTGACAAACTTTTGTTAGGTCTCAACTTACTCGCTATGCTTTTCCCATGTAAGAACGGGTAAGAGTTCTTGCAGATTTACGTCGCATGTTAGCCCATCCGGTTTCTGGCTGATCGGCACTTCAGTTTGATTTTCAATGTGCGCCAAGGAGTACTACCTATTGACGGTAGAGGGACCAAATTATTACAGTACAAAGGGTGCTGAATTATGTATATTCATGACGTAATAGTTCTAGTTGTTGATTAGAATCACGAATTTTTTTCTTGAAAATAAGTACACTTTGACCCAGGTACATAATTCAGTCCACTAATGTACATGACCCAGTCACTGTTAGGGTTGCTACAAATAATGCTAGTCGAAATGCCTATGAATATTTTTCATAAAATTCTTGCAATTTATTGTTGTTACTGTAGTACAATAATTATGTATTAAACTGAAAATTAATAATAACAGAAATAAATTATACCGAAAAAATTGGAACTTACTTGTCATGATTTCCGGTCTTGGCAACGATTTGATTCATTCAGTAGAATCACAAACGCAAGAATTTCGTATATAATCCAGGACGAGACCTGTGTACTACACTATCCCCTTAAACCCTTATTGCCAGTGCTCTCTCTCGGCTTTAAACCGTCGTGGACAATGGATTCTCAGGGTACAACGATCTCCTCTCAAGTTCAGATAGAAGCGACAATCCAAACTCCAATCGTACTTTCACAACACGATACTCTCTACGACTCTATAAAAGGCTATGGAAAAATATGCGGAGTGTGCAAGTATATTTTTTAGAATTTCGGGTGTAAATATAATGCATAAAAATATTTGGGAGACCCTTGGTATTTATAAAAATGAAAGGGTCTCTCCAAAAGTCACATTTTCCAATCCTAGGGGTTTAACCGTGAATAGTTACAACTTATGAGCCAAGGATTGCAAGTTTGCCTGTTCAAAATGGATGGTATCTTTTCTAAGCAAAACATTGTGTCTCTTGGAGAATTCGCAGGTCAAACCCAACCCGCCAACGAGTCGCGGGTCAAAACGACCTATATTTTTTCACTTTAATGAGCACCATTTTAAAGCCTTACACCATTCACACCTGATAACCGTTCAGACTTGTTAATGATTAGTTGGAAAGACTTTTAATAAGGTTTTCCAATGAACATGTAATTATCAAATTCCGACAAGTGGACCCCACTTATTTTGTAATTAAAAGTTGGAAAAAAAATAAGCCCCAACGGCTAGGAATTTATCAAAAATTCCATTGTACATTAGTCATATTTACCAAATAAAAAATAAAAAATCTTAGAAGTTTATAATGTGACTTGCTTGTATTTTTTGTTGTGTGTGAAAAAATGAGAGTATTTTTCATTAAATTCTATATCAATTCGGTGAACATAATTTTTTTAATTATTTGTGCGTATGGGTAATAGTTCAAATATTTACCAATAGAGCAGAGGTGACCACATTGAAATTTTTGTTAAGGACTTAATTAGATCGAGATTAATGTTTCTACGCATGACATTTTTTGGGTAAATTACACTTTTTCACCCCTAACTTAACTCTCAATCTCACTTTAGCACATAATTTTTGTCAATTTACAATTAGAGGTTTCATTGTGATGTTGAACATGCGCAGGCAATGTGAGGGAGAAACTAGCAAAAGTAGCTGCTGAGGTGTTCACGTTTCGACAACTAGCCTCTGCAACCGATGATTTCAACCACAATTTACTCTTGGGCGAAGGCGGATTTGGAAGGGTGTACAAAGGTTACCTCACGAATTCAACGCGGGTGTGTCTCCCCTTCGTTCTATTTCTGTCGTAATAAACTGAAACACAAAATAAACTATTTATTCTAACGCTGTCGATCATCTTCGTTGTACTCTTGTTTGTGTCTTAATGATTTGTTTTCTGTCATGCAGCCTGTGGCTGTGAAGCAACTTGACAGGAATGGAGTTCAAGGAAACAGAGAATTTGTGAAAGAGGTTTTGACATTAAGCCGCATTCATCATCCGAATCTCGTTAATTTGGTTGGATATTGCGCCGATGGGCAACAGAGGATTCTAGTGTACGAATATATGTCGAATGGATCTCTAGAAGATCATCTTCTAGGTATGGCACACAGATTTTTCTCTCATCTGTCTATATGGCATGGTGTACATTAGTACCATGGGCTTATTTTGCTGCTGCTGCTTTTGAACTCAGAGCTTTTGATTTTTCACTTAATAAGTTTTTTTGCATTTGTCACAAGCATAAGCAAGCTAGAATCTTAAAGCTGATACAATTTTTATCAAGTTAAAAAGTTCTTTTGATTTTTTTTCGCTCTTAAAACTGCAGCCAAACAAGCACTACAGATTAAAGAGTAATACGGAATGTATCTTAAACAAACAGCTTCGTGACATAGAAGATTCGAGCTTGAATTTGATTCTATATTTTCTACTTTATCAGATTTGCCGCCGGGCGCAAAAGCACTTGATTGGTTCACTAGGATGAAGATAGCAAAAGGAGTAGCCGAAGGACTCAAATACTTACACGAAACTGCTAATCCTCCAATTATCTACCGCGATTTCAAAGCATCGAACATATTGCTGGACCATAATTTTAATCCTAAATTGTCCGATTTCGGACTTGCTAGGTTGGACCCGACCGGGGATCAAGAACATGTATCGACTAGGATCATGGGGACTTACGGTTACTGCGCCCCGGAGTATGCTAGGACAGGACAGCTCACCACGAAGTCGGATGTTTACAGTTTTGGGGTTGTGTTTTTAGAGATCATATCAGGAAGACGAGCTATCGATACATCAAGATCAGCAGAAGAAGAAATCCTCGTTTCTTGGGTATGTTCTTGATAAATCGATCTACATACGGCTATATTGACTTCATTTCGGCCTAAGTTACGCATATATGTATTTTGTTTTGATTTTACAGGCAGAACCATTGGCTAAAGACAAAACGAACTTTACATTATTGGCTGACCCGAAACTAGAAGGGAAGTACCCGGTGAAAGGACTCTATCAAGCCCTTGCTGTAGCAACCATGTGTCTCCAAGAGGAAGCCCACACGCGCCCATTGATTAGTGACGTTGCCACCGCTCTCGAGTACTTAGCCATGCCAAGGGACGAGCTCGAAGTATTTGAAGAGCCTTAAACTAAGGACTGCATCTCTATGGACTTCGAAGAAGATTTGTAAAATAATTTGCCTGTGTGTACGAATTTGAACTTTTCTGAAGTTTTGTATTATATATTAGAAAACCAAAGATTATAGAATCGAAGGGTGTACCCCGAGTTAAAATCAAGATCAAAACACAATTACTCGCAACCAAAAAAGCTAAACCACAATTAGCTTACTGAGACCTTTTTTTTAAAGATCATACATCTTCAGATCAGCTTTAAGGTTCCTGTAACTGAAACCCGAAATACTACTCTCAGAAACATCCACCATAGAGCACATGCTCGGAGTCGACTCACTCCTTCGGCTGTTCTTCGTTTTTCTGCATGACAAGAAAAAGAACCCGAAAATCGACATGAAAGTGCTTCTTCTAGAACCCACATTTGCCATGTGCTCTTGAGGAGTTGCAGAGTTTCCATAGTCAATCTTTCGAAAATACTCAATCTCCTTTCTCACAAGCGAAGCAAAGGTGCCTCGTGTGCCTATCTCAACGGGGCCAATTGGACTCATATTTTAGGTGATATTTTATCTGGTATGGCATAGAGTGGTATATATACACACACACAACATTTAGGTTCTTATCTAGAAGATTGCTTAAAGTTGAATGCAAGTTTTGTTTGTGGTGAATGATGGGTTCATATATATCTTTAATATATGCCTTTTCTTAGTGTGATGATGAAATATATTTTAATATACAAACTTTTCACACTTAAATATGTGGTTTTGGGCAAGCAATGGACACATTTTGGACCAGAATAGTGAGTGAAATGACGAGGTCTCTTTCTTAAGCAAATAGTTTATTTTAGTTCATGTGTCTTTATGCTGGGAGAAGTTGATAATTTTCAAATATGTTCACAGGAAAGCATATTGATTGCTTTAAAATTAAACTTATTGTATTATGGCGTGATCTAACATGTAATGTTTCAAAATGATCTAAAATATGCATCATTATATCTTCGAGCATGAGTCAACTAATATAACTTCGGGCAGAAGTCCCATATTATAGCGAAGTTCCTCTAGAGATAACCCCGCTATAATTCTGTAAATATCAAATTCAAATATATATTCCATTAAAAAAAAAAAGTCCCCATAGCTGTTTGCCAAACGACTAGGAAACTGTAAATAACAGTGGTGTTTTTGAGAGTTGCACGCAAGAACGTAAATGAAAAAGAAACACAATTGTAAGCCAACTCATTACTCCCGTTCGGTTTCACCAAGTACAAGAAGCCAATCGCAAGGGGATGACAGTAGAAAAATAAAGTATAAGCTGAAGGTATGCACTGTCAAGAAGCAATTTAACAATTGACGAGCCTCAAAATTTAATTGGTAATTTATTATCGCAATTATTCACCAGTATTCTCTTTCAGTATTCTCTTCTCTTTCTTTTCTCTATTGTTTTTGAAAACTTGAATTTTTACATTTATATAGGTAGCTATTAACAAAATTTTATGGTACACGGGGAAGATGGCACGAATACCTCAGCTTCCGATGCGAAGCAAGAGCATGTTGGAGGGCAACATCTACTCTCGCACCTTCCCTAAACAATGATTTGTATAATGACCGCACAAACTGAGACAACTCCTCTTCATCATCATCCCAAAACCCTGTTGAGCAGTGGTCCCCACTTTTCTCAGGCTCACTGTCTTCCCAGTCACTGACCGGACTGACAGGTTCCATATCATCATCTTCCACATCTTCTCCAATCTCAAACTTGCCATTTTCTAAAGCAGTGAAATCGCCTGATCCATGGAATGTAGTCAACTGCATTTCTTGGGGTTCGATAGACGAGCATACAACAGCTTTTGAACCGGAATCTAAAAATGCTTTGATCAGAGGTGGGATAGGACCGTATGTTCCAGTGCATATTATTATCCTGTCCCTCCAAGCTCCAACCTTAAATCCAAGCAAACAAAGCATTAATAGTGGTTCATCTACAGTTCCAAAGAAAAAAAAACAATGACTCATGTGTCAGGTGAGTAATAACCAAAAACTCGAAGGCAGGATCTGAAAACTCACCATCCAACGAATATCATCTGGAGTTAAGTGCATTGAAGGAACCGTTCTACGAAACATGTAGGCCCCAATTTCTTGATCATCTTCCATAACCTTCATACCAAAAGAAGCAAACACAAAAAACAGAATTAAGATGATGGTGAAGGAAGATCCCACAACTATGGCCAAGGGGTTTTGAGCGTGTTACTTGCCAATAGACAATTAAATAAAAGCAGCGAATCCAAAATATGAAGGCATAAGATATAGATAGAAGCCTACTTGTGTCTGTCGTCCTATATATCGGTGGGCAATGCACCCAATTTGGAAGTATGGTCTAAATGCTACTAATTCGGCAAGAGACGAAATGTTGGTAACAGCCGATTTATATTTCCTCTGCCTGCCCCGCATCATTGACAACAAACTATATTTGACACTTTGCAGAAACTTGTCAGCAAGTTCCCCAGGTTCAGCAACCACAAACACATCATTCTGCCAACTAGGAAATTCAAAAAACAAAACTTAAGAAACCCGTATTATAAACACAAGCAGAAGCTACATGAAAGAGAAACAATTACCTTAATATTGAGCCACACGTATCATTTTGCAAAGCTAAATGAACAACTCCAACCTGTGGCGAATTCTGTAACTTTTCATGCAATGATCGGACAGGCAAAGACAGCTGCCTGGGCTGTGGAGGGGAATTGGGATCTGAAGCAGAAGTTTTTGCAGTTTGAAAACCATCTAAGCTTAGAGGTGGTACCAAATCTATTCTACCGAGCCTCTGAGGACCCATATCTGGACTATATAGAAGTGGGGTAGATGGAAAGCTCCCCGTAAATAAAGGCGAAGTAAATGGTGTTGGGAATGATGTTCCAGGCACAGCCTTGAAGGTTCCTGACATGTCGTTCATTAGGGACAATCTTATACCATTTTCTCCACAAAATGACTCCAGTGACCTGGCATGGTGGAAGATTCTTCCCGAATCGAGACTGTGAGAAGCTTCCACAAGTAACACATTTCTTCTCCAACCCAAAGATGGGCCATTCTCATTTGCAACTATTGAAGACCAAATGACTCAAGGTAAAAAAAAATATAATAATAATAATAATTAAATAAACAAAAAGCAAACACCTAAGAAGCAGTCTAAAGGCTATACCAACACTGAAAGGTTTTCCATTTGGTATGTGTTGAGACTTTGACTGTTCTGACAACTTCTCATCATGCTGGTTAAGAAGCAACCTTTCACAGACATTTTTGAACTCCTGTGAGTTGTTTTGTATGTACTCCTCTGTTGCAGCCTCTAACTTCAACCATACTGTAGGGTCTGTCTCATCGAGCTCCATATCACAACGTTCATCCACTGAAATTCGACATAGCAAAAACACAATGGGATGAGCACAGAAGTGTGCTTAAAAGAAAACATTGTTTCTCTGAGGTTCAAACGAATGATAATGCCTGTAATTCTAATAACTGCATAAAGTGACAATCAGAAAAGGAAGTCACCTGGATTAAAGCGGAAATAATGAATTTCAGGAAGCATTGGAAGCAATGAATTCAAAGCTTCCTCCACTCGATCCACGGAGCAGGCACTCTCAATTAGCACTTGCCCGGTATCTAAATAACGCCATCCACCCTTCCGCACCTGAAATTGTATTTAAACATGTCACCAATAGAGAAAAAGAAAATTCAAGAATTCAAGAGTGAAGAGACATTGATGCATCTTACTTAACCAAACAATACCCCTCTTCTCCCATCAAGGAAAAGAGAGAATAATTAGCAGCAACACCAATCAGTTTTGGGAACTATGTTGCAGGATTAAACAAATGAACATTCTTATACGTACAAAGAAGATTTTTAGCTAGATCCTAAGTTAAAGCTTAGAATATTTTTTAGGGTTGCCACTTTTCTGTATAGACTTAACATCTTGAAACCTGTCAACTTTTAGAAAAAAATAAGAAGAAGATAATGTAAAGGTAACAACTAACAAGTCTTTAAAAGAAATTTCTCGCTTACCTTGGTTGGAACTGACCCACAACCAATGGAAACTAAACAGTCAATGTTTGTATCTGGCCATAAAAGTTGGGCTTCACGTATGGCAAATATGGTAGGGTTGTTTGCTACTATCGCTCCATCTTGCCAACGATACACATCTGCAGAAATATAGAAGGCAAAAACTTCTTATGACCAGCAAACAATGCAGAGCAAATCAGAGTTGAAGAAAATAACAAATATTGCCAACTTCTGGTCCCAACTAGCGCAGGGGCAAAGAAATTACCATCAGAAAAATCATCAAGATAATATGGAGCCGCGGATGATGCTCTTATAGCTTGCCATATGTGATGCTTACAACTTCCAAAGTAAGCATTGCGTTTGTATCGAACTTGACTGGTATTACCAGTTCCCATGCCACTTGTAGCTGAGCCTTCGGAAACTGCAAAGGGTACCTCCAGAGTGCCAGGAGGGTACTACACTTTGAAACACAGAAAAGAAAATCAAATAGCTGTACATTGAAATTAATTATGCAGAAGAAATACAAGAAAAATAAGTTAAATGTAAAGAAACTAGAGTCAAACATATTAAAACATATATGTCAGAACCTGATAGTTGCGAAATATAAAAGGCTGAGCTGGCACAGCGCTAACCAAAGTTGATACCACAAACACTTTGGGAATACTTTTAGCTGCCGATTCAATCAAGAGGGTACCATCCTCGTCTGCACACATCTCCTTCAGCAACCTCTCAAACTGGTCTGCACTGTGCTGCAAAGCAATAAATAAAGGTGTCTCATTCCCAGTACAATTAGAGGTCATAAAAGTTAAGGGAGAAAAAACTCAGAGGTAGCCGATATGGATTACAACTAGCATCTAATGCTGAAGAACAAAGGCCCATAACTTCATAGAGCGTTGATTTAAGTAATTAAAAATAAAATAAAATAGTTCTGTGATAGATTATATTCAGGAGACCTTTAGAACATGTCTCATAGAACAAAGGTCATCCAGCGTATGCTACATAAATTATTAGATGTAAATATAAAAAGATTAACAGCTTTATAATAGATCATAAAACTATCACGTCACTTCAAATAGATAACATTTAGAAGTACTCAGTAGAAAACAAAGGAAGAAAATGGTTGCATACTTTGGATCCATGTACTACCACCCTAAAACTTTGAGACGAGCTTTTGTAAAGCTGATCCAACTTTTCTCTCCAAGTTGCTGCTTCATTGTCCTTCGGCACAGGCTCAGCAAACACTAGCTTCCCTGAGGAATAGCGAATGAATTGTGTAAGTTGCTTAGGAATTACTGATTACCTAATGTGAGCACTAGCAAGCATACTTACCAAGCTTTTTGTATATCTCTTCACATTTTTCCAAGGACATTTGTTTGATTGCAAGAGCAACAGCAAGCATACCACCCGTTGATGTCCCACATACAAGGTCAAACAGCTCATGTATCCGTTTCCCAGTCCCCTTCTCAATTTTCTTCAACATTTGTACAGTAGCCATACCTTTCATACCGCCCCCATCCATTGTAAGAATGCGTAGCCCTTGTTTTGGCACCGGTTTGCCTCTAATCGCACGACGTAGGTTCTCATTCTCACCTACAAGGCATAAATCAGAAATAAGTATTTCAAAGTTCAAATGAAATAAATGCTCTAATCACAGAGTAGTAGATCCAGAAACAAACCAAGAATTGCCAAAGCACGAGCAGCAGCTTTACTGACACGTGGCTCAGATGCAACAGTAAGCCGTAGAAGCAGCTCTCGCAAGCTCTCAGAAGTGACAAGAGTACGCCGATTCTCCAAGCAAAAGGCTAGATTTCCAACTACCAGCAAAGCTAACTTTTGCACCTAATAAAAAGCAAACATACATATTAGCTATCATAGTAATCACCAACCCTACTTGGGAAGGAAAATGGATAAACCGGAATTCCAAGGACTTACCTCAGGTTTTTTATGGGCACAGAGTGATTTCAAAGATTTTAATAAATCCTTTGTCATCATCTTCTGAGCCACCATATCAGATGCAAAAGCCAATTTAACCATGACTTGCAACACAGAAATTAATTCTTCAGGACCAACAGATTTTAATACTCTTTCAATGGGTTTCAAAATATCAGATTTCATCAATTGCATCGCCAAGGATATATTGGAGGCCAGAGATGAAAGAGCAGAGCATGCTTGTTCAACCTGGGAGGAAATACATTGTTTAGTCAATATAAATGGAAATAATAGGAAAGACATCAAACCTACCAAAGCTATATTTTGCTGACTTACCACATGACGGTTATCGCTGCTTATCATACTAATAAGCTGCCTAACAGCATTCTCATCTTTGCCAACAAACACATGATTGCCTTGGTCTTGCATTATCTTTGCCAGTGCAGATGCTAGCAATGGGTGATGACAAGAAGAAAAACGAAATATGAGGGAGAAAAAGGCACTCAATTTGTGTCGTGATGCACCAAAGTAAGAATTGTTCTCCACCTGCCACAACCGAATATATTAATATATCATATTTAACTTGTCATGAAATGGTTACAAATATAAAATGTACCATTCTTACTTCTATCTGCACATTCACTGATCTCAAATTCTCATCCGCAACAATTCTGATATTAGCAAGCGACAAGTGACGAAGTTTGTGCAATGGCAAAATTTCAGGTAGGAATTCAAGGGGGTTGCCGAATAATCTAAGAATTTGTAACTCAGCCATAGCCCTACAGTTAAACGGAAGGAACTTTAATCACATGACGAACATACCAGATGCAAATCGACATCATCACTAATAAGTAGGGGAAACTTATATTCATCAACATCATTAGAATCTACTGAATTGACCTGAAATCAAGAAGAGGGCGAACCAGCTTGTTGTGCTCCAATGACAGTTCAACCAGCCCAACACACTGCCTCAATTCAACTAGTGACAATTTCAATATTATTAAAAAAAAAGAAGCCATAAGTCATGACATGGTACACATCTCCAAAACATCTAGAGATTATCACGTGAACAATTTTATATGCCTTAATTTCGAAGGGAAAAAAAGGGAATGACGTTTTCAAAAGTAAAAAATCCAAGCTTACCGGGCACTGAAACCAGCATATTATAGTCGACCCGGAGAACTTTTAGCTTTTTCAGCTCGCCAAGCTCTGGTGGCAAAACAGAAAGCTTGTTGTTGTCAAGGTATAGCTTCTCAAGTAATGGCAGTCGAGTCAATTCTACAGGAAGAGCCTGTTGAAATTGCATAATTAAAAAGAACGACAAAATTATGTCAACAGTACATAGACTAACCAGGAAGGCCCAAATGTCTTTAATCATCAAAGATAAAGGCTTACTGACCTTAATTGCAATTAATAGGGTTGGTGCAAACTTCAAATCAAACAGTGGTTTCAACTAGACAGTTGCGACAGTACTTTTCTCACGACATTGAAACGCAATATATGTCAAAATCCGATCTTCAACAGAACAAGATTTAAAATGTGGAAAGAGACTGAAACGGCCTCTCTTGTTAACCATAAACATGGTATATCAATAGTAAAAAAATATTTTTTCATGTTTCCCATTTCTTCCCAGAACACAATACCATGACACATGAAGTTTGAGACTCAAAGATAAAATCTTGAACACCAAATCAAGAAATATGACTCTTCGGCACTTACTAGAAGAAATTTTCATTCAATACAATTACAATCCACCATCAAGAAAAAATCACCTTAACTGCAAACTTTACTCTCACAATAAAAAGGAGAATACTATCATTGAGTATTAAATTGGATTCTGAGATCACCGGCCAATCAAATCAAGAAATTTGACACTTCAGCACTTATTAGATTAAACTGTCATTCAATATAATAACAAACCATTACCAAGAAAAAGACGCCTTAACTGCAAACTCTACTCTCACAAGCTCAACGCATTCCATATGTTGCCCATTTACCCTATTATCGAACTTCGAAGACACAGCAAATTCCAACAATGAGAATACCACGATAAATTTCAGTTCCAGAAACAGAACTCACCAACAACCCACAGCTGCAGAGGCTGACCACAGTAACACTCATCCAATGATCAGTGTACCCAGCCACTCCATCTCCGACACTCCCCCCTCCCGAACCTGCCCTCATAAGCTTTGTCAGCACCCCAATCCCATCACTCTGCTGTCCTGACCCCCCAGACTTCGCCATCACCACTGCCCTCAGCGGATCCCTCCTCTTCACAACCTGTCACGGACACAATGTACCCACAATACAATTTTCAGATAAAATTAATTTGCATTTTCTCATTTGATCATTAATTCTGACACAAGCTAGAGAATAACCTTTTTCAAGTAACATGTCCCAGATATCAACTTCAAACTCATAACATACCATTCTCATGAAATTACTCTCTACCTTTATAAACTTCATGCGACGCACACATTTTCCACATCACACAAATTTCTTCGGTCGCAAATAAATCCAAGGTATTCACTTGAACCCACAATACAAGCTCTACACAATGTTGTTTCAATTTTTCATTTGGTCACAAAATCTAATACAAGCTATACATAATGAGATATCAAATCCAAGTCTCTCTCTTGGGGTAAATAACTTTATTTAGGGTAAGTACAACATCCAAGATATTCACTTATTCCCACAATACAAACTTCACCCAAAATTAGTTAGCCCTTTTTCACTTGATCACAGAATCCAACACAAGCTACAGAACAGGAATCAAGTCCAACATTTGTTGACGAGATAAATAAACAATTAAAATTTAAAGATTTTTCACTACAAGCTCAACACAAAATTCACATGAAATTAGTCGTCTTTTTTTCACTTGACCACAAAATCCAACACAAGCTACACAGTAGGAATCATGTCCAATATCTTTTGAACAAGTAATAAAGAATACTAAAGATTTCCACTTCAAACTCATGCCACCAAATTCAGCTGAAATTAGTCAGCATTTTTCTTCTTGATCAAAAATTCCAACACAAGCTACACTAAAGGAATTAAAGAATTATAATTTAAACGCATAACACAAAATTCACGTGAAATAAATCAGTTTTTCTTAACTTGATCATAAATTCACCTGAAATTGGTCAGCATTTTTTCACTTGATCACAAAATCCATATACTACAACTTAAACCAAATATACTTTGAAGGGGTAAATAAAATAAAATTAAAGATTTTTCACACCAAACTCGTGACACAAAATCCACAAGAAATTAGTCTGCATTTCACCTTCATATCGACGCCGACATTATCCACTTCATCAGCCGTCAACTCGATCGCCACGGTGTCCTGCGGCAGCGGCAGGGCGACCATGAGCTGAGACTGCAGCCGGAGCGCCGTCTGATCCTCGTCATCGCCGGCCGTCCAATCGAGATCGATCCGAAACCCGAGCTCCTGGTCCTGCGCCGCCGACGAAGACCGCGTCGACGATGACGTGGACGAGGATGCCGATGATGAGGCGGCGGAGGAGGCTGGGGTGTAGCCGTCGAAAGCGTCCTCCGCGCCGTAGTTGAGGGTAACGTGGAACGTCTCCGACGGGCGCTTCCATCCTAGGCCCCATGACATGGCGGATTAGGGTTTGTGTGGAAATGGCGATCACAGATTGAACATTGTGTATTGGATTGTGTGTGTATATATATAGATATGTATGTATCTATGTAAGTGCACTGTGGTAGAACATTTTTCTCTTTTCAGCCGAGAGAGATAGAGAGAGAGAGAGAGTCTGTAACTGAAAACTTGACGACGGCCTAAAATGAAGAAGATGAATAACACGTCGTCGTTTCGAAGAGCTTTTACAATTTTTTTCCTTTTTATTTCATTATTTAGGGGACTTTTCATTTTTGCCTTATTATTCTGTTTTGAGTTTCATTTTACCCCCAAATATTTTATTTCCTCGCGCTTTACACCCCTTCAAAAGGGTTGTTGAGCAGTTTAGTGATATAAAATATTTAGAGAAATGATGGGCATACAAACACCAGTAGCTGGGAATTATGGGGGAAATTTGACGAAATGATCTCAATAAGTGGTGTAATTGCAAAAATAACTTGCAAAAATGACCTTCTTGGGCTGTGAAATATCCAAAATGCCCTTATCCCTATCTTTTTCCCAGACCCACTAACATTCTTCCTCACTTTTCAACTTCCCCTCACCCCATGTTCTTTCTCTTCTCTCCTGCTCATCTCTCTCTCGCTGTCTCTCTCTCTCTCTCTCGGTTGATCATCAAATTTGGAACAAGTCATCTCTCACTCGCCACTCATCATATGTGTCTAGGGTTTCACGAAATGCTCAAACCTATGTTCTTTATGCAAATCAACACATAGTAGTAATGTATGTGAGTTATCATAAATTATTTTGGTAGTATTTCATTGTTCTTCACGGCTTCGTCACGATTTTTTCTTCACGGGTTCTTCACGAATTGAAGAACTTGTGGATAACTGGTGAAGAAAGTGAGTTCGTTACGATCTCAGCACGAGTTCGTCACAGGTTATTAACGAGTTCGTCACGAGTTCTTAATGAGTTCGTCCCGAGTTCTGTACAGGTTCTTCACGAATTGAGGAACCTGTGAATAACTCGTAAAGAAAGTGAGTTCGTTGCGATCTCAATACGAGTTCGTCTCGAGTTCGTAATGAGTTCTCACGAGTTCTGCATAGGTTATTCACAAGTTATATTCAAGTTCTTAACGGATTCTTAGCACTGGTTCTTCACGGTTTTTCATTTTTGTATAACATTTATTCACATTTATTCATTGTTTTCAATTCTTCTCAAGTGCAGCTGAATATCAGTTATTGTTCAATATGGATAGATTCTAATGGTGTCTAGGGATTTGGTGATTAAGTTCTTTACAGGTTCTTCACCAGCATCTCACTCATTGTTGTTTGGGCTTTCTTGATAAAAGCCCAATTGCGAAATTTTGGCCTGTAATTTGAGAAGATCGTCTCGCCTCT
>MKEJ01011037.1:0-10977 GCA_001753735.1 Embelia ribes
TACTTTAACAGTTTTGTATATATATATGTGTGTGTGTGTATATTTTTGGAGTTGACGCTGACCTTCTTTCTTTCTTGTTAGTATAGTTTTACTTTCAGAACTACTGTTATTATCTATGTTGTAGTATGTGTGTAGGATCGTCATGCAGTGGCAGATAGCTGTGTTGGCGAGATATTGGTTGTTATTGATTCTTTATTTTCTTTTTATTCATATTCGTATTCCATTTTATCTTTCTTTCTTTTAGTTCATGTCCCTGGGGTTGCCAGGTTTCGGGGCATAACAAGTTGGTATTAAAGCTAACCAAATTACATAAATCTTGGTGGCTTACGGGTAGGTGTTGTAGCAGGGGGTCGAGAGTATATTTTGTGTTATAGGCATATATTATTTCTTGCTTAGTTTATAATGCATTAAATAGATCATGTGTGATAGTTGCGTAGATGTTGAATATTATCATACATTGTTTTTCTTTCTTGCCCGACGCTTTTCTTCATTTATTGTTATTGATGTGTAAAGATTATCTATGGCAAGAGGAAGCAGAGATCGAAGCGGAGGTTGGGGAGCGACTACTCGTGGTAGGGCTGGTCGGACTGGAGCTAGTTTGGCAGAGGAGTTTGTAGGGGAAGTTCGGCAGATGTGTACTCGTGCAAGGAATAACGAGTTACGGGAAGTAGAGATTTGGGCAACGGAGCATATTCCTGAATTGGAGGATATGACTAGTATCGAGAAAGCTTCGTGAACTCGGAGGAAGAGACTTTCTTACCTCAACCTTATATTCATCTAAGGGCACGTCTGAGGCAGAACATTGGGGATATGGGGGAATCATTGAGTATATTGTAGGCATTGGAAGCAGTCTTGAACTGTGTTGCTTGAGGTTCAAGGGAAGGTGGATAGGTGGTCGAGTCTAGGGCATTCTCGGCCGTAAAGTAGTTCTGCGCTATAGATCTTCCAACCTTTTCAGATGATGGAGAGGCTATACTTGCTGATGATTGGATTATGAATGTGGAGAAGATCTTTAAGACTCTTCAGTTGGTTAAGGATGAGTTGCGGATAGCTGTGGTATCATTATATCTATGGGGAAAAGTAGCTCGATGGTGGCATAGCAAGGAAGAAGTAACTGGATTGGGCGATATTACTTGGACTGCCTTTCGTGAGCTATTCTTAGAGGAATTTTTTCCAGAGATGGTTTGTGAGAGGAACAGACAAGAGTTCATGAATCTTGTCCAAGAAGGTTTTTCGGTGTAGGACTATCAAATGTCATTCATGGATTTATCTCGTTATGCACCTAAATATGGATCGTCAAAGACGTTGTGATGTCGTCTATTTATGAGTGGTTTACGTCCATCTATTCAGACCTATATGCCAGCGGGACGTTTTAAGGCATTCAAGAAGTGTATTGACACAACTATAGAAGTGGAACACATCCTTATGAGTAAGCAGTAGTCGAAGGCATTTTGTTCTACTTCTTAGTTTACTCGGCCTTCGGGTCAGCCTACTTAGTCTCAGTCAGTATAGAGTCCAGATGTATATTCTAGTTTTCGTGGTGGTAGTTCTGGTGGAGGTAGTAGTGGATGTGGTTCTAATTTGGGTGGAGGAAATAGTAAAAAAGATCATGTGGTGATTTTTCTTCTTCCAATGGGCATTCACAGTCTATTTTCTCATCTTCTGTTCTTTCAAGAAGGGTTCAGTGTATTATCAGTATGGCCATCAAGGCCATATGCCATATAACTATCCTTTTTCAGTAGTTTCTCACAAGTGTGGAGCAGAGGATCACTTACAGGCAGATTGCTATTTTGCATCCTGTAGTTGGTATGGCCAGAAGGGCCATATGTAGAGCCGTTGTCTTAAGAGTTTTGCTATTCCTGCTGCACCTAGTGGTAGGAGACAACCGCCTTCTTCATCTGGTGTGGCTCCGAGGGCACCGCAGGATGGGTTTTCTTCATCTTAGTAGCGATAGAGCAATAGTGTGGCTCGGGGAGGTTACCAGGGTGGTGGTAGTAATCGAGGTGGTTTCCAGCAGGGGCAATCTTTACATACCCGTGCTTATACTCTTCTTTTGATGCTTCCAGTTTATGAGATCGTGGAGCCAACTGTAGTTTGAGGTATTGCCCCTTTCTTTTCTGCATGAGTACATATTTTATTCAATACTGGTGCATCACATTCATTCATTTCTTCACATTTTGCATTGTAATTGGATTTATCTATAAAGTTGTTAGAATCTCCGATGTTTATTGATATGCCTAAGGATAATACTTATTGTATTGATCGAGTATGTCAGAGTCATAAAAGATCATGTCTTCGTATATGATTTCGTGGCATTCCACATGTTAGGGTTTGATATTGTTCTGGGGATAGACTGGTTGATGACCTTTCAAGCTGTGATTGACTGTAAGAAGAGTGGAGTTGAGATGAGGACTCCTGAGGGGATCGGTGTTATATTCCAGGGAGAATGCACTTATACGCCTCCCTATTCTTGTCGTTCTTTATCTAGTCTTTCGGTAATGATGACTAGCTTCTTTATTGTAGAGGAGAAGGTTTTGAGGATGGAGTCGGTGTTGATTGTTTATGAATTCTTGGACTTATTTCCTTATAATCTTAATGGGTTACCTTCTAAGCGCGAGGTTGAGTTTGCTATTGACTTGATACCGGGGACTCGTCTTATTTCTGTTGCGCCTTATCGTTTAGCTCCAACAGAGTTGGAGGAGTTTTGGGAGCAGATTATCAGCTTGGAGCGGAAGGGGTTTATTCTCCCAAGTTTGTCACCATAGGGAATATCGGAATTGTTTGTTCCGAAGAAAGATGGATCGATGTGGATGTGTATCAATATTGCAAGTTGAATTACGCGATGATTAAGAACAAGTATCCCCTGCCGTGTATTGATGATTTATTCGATTAGTTGGGCATAAGAGTTATGCTGATCATCGTAGATGGCCGTTGGCTTTTGCTGTCAGTGAGCATATTTTTCTGAAAGTTTCCCATTGGAAAAGCAATATGCATTTCGGGAAGAAAGGGAAGCTTTCTCGTCATTTTATTGGTCCATTTCTTATTCTAGAGGCAGGTGATGAGGTGGCATATCGTCTTGCATTACCACCATAACTTTCGGGGGTTCATCTTGTATTTAATCTTTTCATACTTAGGAAGTATATATGAGATCTATTGCATGTTATCGATTTCGGTAATCTTCATGTGGATGAGGATGTGTCCTATATGATTCATTCGATTTCTATCTTGGATTCAATAGAGAAAGTGCTTTGGGGGCATAGTATTTGGTTGGTTAAGGTGTTATGGAAGCACAATCGTAGCAATAAGGCTACGTGGAAATGCGATGAGGAAATTCAAACAAAGTATCCAGAGTTGTTTACTGAGACAAGTATGTTTTTGTTTCTTTCGTAATTTGTTCTCATTGTGTACAAAATATTCTAATAGGGGGAAGATGTAGAGGCCAAGAAATTCTAAGAATATTTTTTTCGTAAATGAATGTTATTTTTGAACATGATTTGCTGATATTATTTTGTTAATTCGGTGACTTTTTATGACTTGTATAGTTATTTCGTAGAGCTATACTGTACTAAGTATAGCGCTGGAATGAGATAAGTATAGACTGAGCACATGGCCAAGTCACACTTTTATTTTCAAGTGTTGATGGTTCAAACAAAGAAAAAGAAAGGAGAAGTAGTTCCAACCAAAGTTTCGATGTAACATCCTGAAAATTCCAAGCGAGTTTTTTTTTATAAATAATATTCTTATTTATTTAGTATTGATATGTTGCATTAGTATAAAATGTGGCATATGAGTTGAGGCGTTGGTGTTGATGTGTTGTTACGAGACATCGTGTCATTGCGAAGTATAGCATGTATGTGGTAGCACTAGAATAGCGTACCATGTGTTGTAGAGAAGTAGATGCTAGTTGTGAAGTGTTAGAAGAATATGAGTGTTGGTTATCATGGTAGAGAGTTTTAGAAGTTTAGTGTTGATTGAAGAGAAAATTTGGACTTACGTACCGGTACACAGGATGTATGTACCTGTACACAGAAAATACGTATACCCAGAGGGAGTATACTGGTGCACAAACTTCTAGTTTTGGTTAAAGAATTCACTAAAAGGTGGCACATCAAGGAGTGTACCGGTACACTGACTTTCCAGTTTGATTGGAGAACTCACTAGGAGCTGGTACACAAAGGGGTATACCGGTGCACTAACTTTCTAGTTTGGTTGGAAACTTCACTAGGAGACGGTACACAGAGAGGTATACCGGTATACCGTGAGTACCGGTATACCAACCCTATGTACCGGTACGGCCCGTTAGTGTGAAAAAAGATCGTGGATCCTATTACTTTTTAACTTTATAACACACTTTTCTCCTCATTACTCTTTATTCCGAAAAGTTGAAGAGAGAGAGAAAGAGGTGAATAGGAAGTCTCACTTTTAGCTCGTGATTCATCTAACTCCTGAAATCTGAAGTGAAATCTAATGGTAGATTCTTACTCCTCAAAGCATAGAGATCATTTTCAGTTAAGTCTTGAACCTAATCTTGATAGTTCATAATCTCTTGATTTCCGTGCCTAGTTCGTACATGAAATTAAAGTTGATTTTCCTTATCCTTTTCGTCGTGTTAAGTAGATAATCTTTTTATGTAGGTTCGAATTGATTCGAGTTAGATTGATAGATCAAACCTGAGGCGAAGAAGAAGAAGATTTAGGGCTATTTGGTGATTAGCTTTCAGAAGTTGTTTAGCATTGTGTGAAGTATAAGTATACTACAAAATAGTAATATAAGTATGAGTTTATGTGTATACCTTTACGTGTAAGTAATATGTTGGTTTCAAGATATCGTTATGAGTAGTATTTAAAAATTCTTAGTTATATAAATTAGTGATTTTGAATGAGCATATGGGGACATTGATAGTGAATTTACATGATTTATGTATCATTCATTAATGATGGGCATTGCATTTTTCATTATTTCAGCAAAGATGTCATTTTGATGAAAAATGAGAATTTTATGGAAATGACCTTGTATGAGAAACTTGGAAATGAATTTCAATGTGTTGAGGATTTGAAAAATGAGAATTTCAAATATAAAAGTGTTGAAAGCGTTAAAAGTGTTGAAATGATTGGCGTTGAAAATATATTAAAGCGATGAAGCTTGAAGTGTTATTGAATTTTAAAAGCGTTGAGATTTAAAATCACGGATTTTAAAAGTGTTGGTTACGGAAAATGTGTTGAGTTATATTCATGGGAAATTTGAGTCTTTTTCCATTTCTTTTTGGGAAAAGTATTGCGTTGAGTCAGTGTTAGTGTCAGATGGTATCAAGTTTGCATAGTATGAACATTACATTGCATACACTCTGATACGTTGCATCTTACACATATTGACACTATATACTATCACATTTATCGTATCATTTAGTAGGCTAACTCGTATATTTTTATTTTCCATATTATATCCTAACCGTGTTGCAAGTGCAGAGATGAGTGATGGACTTCGTTGAGGCCACTTACAGATGCATGTATATATCTTTTGAAGCTATAGAAGACTTAGGTATTTTGTGTGTAGCCTCAAATTCATGACATATTATTTTTGAGGCATAGTGTAACAGGTATCGTAGACTGTTATTTTTTTATTAGTTTATGTTGTTGCCTTAAGTGACTAGAGTTATATTAGATGAGAATATGTTGTAATATATATTATTATAGTGTTGATTAAGCATGCAACTTGTTTTATTATTGTGTAAGCATGGTGATTACATTTCGTTGATATACAAACTGTATATAGTCTAAGTATATATCTTGATTCAATATAAAGGCCTTATGTAGTCTATAGTGTAGCTTTTCTTTATGCGTACTCTTATAATATGCATTGTTGTAGAATGAGAAATGAAAGAAGTGAAGTAGAAGAATTCCCATTTTTATTTTTTTCTTTCAAATTATATATATTTTTCTTTTTCTTTTCTTTAAAAAAGGATTAGGATTGCGACCTCGGGTCATTTGGGATTTTGGAGCATGACAGGTTTGTATCAGAGCTTAACCAGGTTAGATAAACCTTTGTGGCTTGAGAGTAGGAAGGTTTGAGAATGTGGCTTGATTGTTTACTTGTAGTTATATTGCTAGTACTAGTAGTGTGTGTTGTCGAATCACATGAGTAATGATTGGTAGTAGCATTGGTTTTCATTTGCATTGGCATTGAGTAGCATCCGTGTTGGTGTTGAGTTACACAAGTATTGGAGTTGATTTTCATTTGCGTTGGCATTGAGTTGCGGTAGTATCAAACTTCATTGCGAAGGTGTTGCGTTGCATAAGACATTTGTTTGAGAAGTAAACTTGTGTCTTTTGTGTTGTTGGCTGTGAAGTGAAGAATGGCGGCGAGGAAAAAGTAGTGGATGGAGTGGTAGTCAAAGTCGTGGATTTGGCACTTGTGAAGGTCGTATTGCAAGCTGCAGTATTGAGGAAGTGTAAGTGAGATGTACTTAGGCTACAGAAGCCGAAATCCAGGAAGCTGAGGGTATTCCCGATTTGGAAGAGAGTAGTAAAGCAAGTTTGGAGGGATACGAGGAAGAGGTTCCTAATACTCGATCTCGTATTCCGCCACAAGCCCAAGCAAGAGTTGGGGGAGTTCAAGTAGGTGTTACGGGCTTGATGAGGGCTATAGAAGAAGTGATACACAATTTGACATATAGTATGAAGATATGGAGTGTACCAAATACTGAGGTGAGGGCCTCAGAAGCTAAAATAAACTTTAGGGGGATAAATCCACCTGCATTTATGGGTGAAGAGGAGCCAATCATGGAAAGGCATTGGCTTATGGGGGTGGAGCGCATCTTTGACGTACTCCACATGGTAGATGATGACTTGCAGATAGTCATGGCACCATTCTTTCTATGTGGGGAAGTAGGCAAGTAGTGGAAGAGCTACGAAGAGATATATGGCCACGGAAATATCACATGGGCAATATTCCAAAGTTCATTTCTGAAGGAATTCATTTCTGCTACTTCACAAAAGAAAAAATGGAAGGAGTTCGCGAGCCTTAGAAGAATTCGACGGTGCAACAGTATCAGAGGCTGTTTACGAGTCTTTCTCATTACGCACCGAAGCTTATTTCTACAGAGGAGCTACATGTGAGTAAGTTCAATGATGGATTTCGTCATACTATTAAGAGCATTGTGGTTTTAGGGCTCCACAAGACCTACGGGGATTGTGTTAGTACAACGATAAAGGTGGAGGCGAGTTTACTTGATAGACAACAGGTTCTAGATGCTTGTCCTCTTAGGCCTCCGGGCCAATTTTCTAGTTCCCATTCTATTCAGGATTCGGGGTTTGTTTTGGGTAGCCACGGTGGTGGCAATGGAGGTGGAAGTATTGGTAGAGGTTTGGTTTTAAATATCGAAGGAAGAAGTAGTCGGAAGAGATCACGTGATACATTCTTTTCTCTTTCCTATGGTGAGCATTCTCAGCCTACCCATTCTTTTACTTTTTAGCACACCAATTTAGAGGTTGGGATATTTTTCATGTGGTCAGTACGGTCATCTTGCTTGAGATTGTTCTTACTCTCTTGTATGTCATATATGTGGTATAGAGGGGCACATGCAGATTATGTGTACTTCCGTAGTCTGTAGGAGGTGTGGTAGTAGGGGACATGAATATGCATTATCCTGAATGTTTCACAGTTCCAATTAGTTCTCGGGGAGCTATTTCTACTTCTATTCCACCTAACGTAGTGACGAGAAGGTAGTATGTACCTCCATCTATGTTTTCTCATCAAGGAGAGGGATATTCTTGTGGGACGTTAGTGGTTATCGCAGAAGATTTTAGCAGGGCCAGACTTCTCAGGCTCATACTTATGTTATGCATCAAGCTCCAGATGTTGCAGAGCCTTCTGTGGTGAGAGGTATTTTTCCTTTCCTTTCTACTTGGGTACATGTCTTGTTTGACATGGGTGCTTCATGCTCTTTCATTTCCTCACGATTTGCATGCATGCTAGAGTTATCAATAGAATAGTTGAATACCCCCATATATATTGATACTCCGAGGGAGAATATTGTTCATGTTAATATTGTGTGTTGGAAGTGTGAGTTGGTGATAACAGACCATATCTTTGAGTATGACTTCGTGGTGTTTGAGATATTTTACATCGTTATTGGCATTGATTGGTTGTCTTACTTTCATACTGATATCAATTGTGAGAAGCATAGTGTGTCGATGGTGATGCATTCGGGGGTTAAAATTTGTTATCAGGGAGATCATGAACCTTATCTTCCTTATTCGCATAAGGCGTGAGCTAGTCTAGCATGTATATTAGCTAGTTTTTCCATTTCTGAATTGTCAGTTTTAGAGTTGGACTTGATTCCAGTAGTGCGTCAATTCGTAGATATTTTCTGTCAATCCCTGAAAACCCAAGGGGAACCCGGAGACGTAAGCCCCTTAAAGAAAAGAAAAAGAAAGAAAAGAGGAAAATAAAATATAGGAACGAAAGAAAAGAAAATAATACATCGACATATATACCATTCACATCGCAACTGTCTGCCACTAAATGACAATCCTATGTACATTCTAAAGAATAATCATCAACAACATAATATATAAACAACTACGCTAAAAAGAAAGGAGGAAGACTAGCACAAACTCCAGAACATATATATATACGTCACTGAATGAAGTAAATTTGTCTGTTTACTTATACAATACTATAAGTTGTATGCTTGTCAAAAATTTTAAAAATGAACGTATACTATGGTTCTTTGTCTCTTATAAAGGAGCAAGAACCCATCTATACCTTTGCCACGCTAACAACGCTACAAACACACTATCAGAGTATGCTATAGAATAAAATACATAGTCCTGCACTAACATGTGCACCAAAAAATGTACAAGATATGCTCAAGCATCTAATGATACTTCGTGCCTAATTCTGCACTTATAAAGCCACACATGTGTCCAATATATGGAAAAAAGAAAATATATGGTTAGCCAAGAAACTCTACGATAAAGAAAAAACTAGGCTATATGCATTGTGAATGAATGCATGTCTATGCATAAATATCATATGAGCCTAAATAAAATTATGATCATGAATCCAATGTACACCTATGCCAATGCCAACACTTTAAAACATTTTATTGGGACTAGTATTACTATGCTTTCATAAATCACTATGGCCACCACCTGCTGGTGACATGACCAAACCTTTATTGATCACTATGCTAGTGATGTAATCAATGGTATGATATCATATCTGGTTTCCTGACTTTCACGGTAAGGCTACATGACATCATTGCTAAAATATACGAATTTTATGTTTTTGATACATTTATGTCCCGAGAATTGAAAGGAATACACCCATGCATTTT
This sequence comes from Embelia ribes, assembly GCA_001753735.1. NCBI lineage: Eukaryota > Viridiplantae > Streptophyta > Magnoliopsida > Ericales > Primulaceae > Embelia > Embelia ribes. The sequence continues at coordinate 9,341 of MKEJ01011037.1, forward strand.
TTTCCAAAATAATTTCAGTTCAAAAATTTCATGCCAATGCAAAACCATACTACGCCATATGAATGCAATAAAATGCATTTAGTTACACATGTTAACATGTTAATTTCTACGCATATACATAGGAATGAACAACCCTTAAATATGAATATAAACTACGCATTTAATGAATTTCACCCTTATTCTATGCCTTCGCGACTTATCAATCACATTAAGTCATCTACATATAACAACACTTATTTGTTGGTTCACTATGTATCTCCATGCCTACGCCAATTCCACACCTATGTGATGTTTCAATTTATGTCAAGGGGTCTTCATATTCTACGCCTATGTGATGTATCTAACACTCCAATTACAATACATCACCACATCGCATCCTAACATCTCATTCATATACATATATATGGGCAAAGTCGTCAACCTTATATTAAAGTTTGTTAACTATTGTACCTCTAATTACACAAGAAATCATCCCGAGATTTCCTAGACAAAAGCCCTAAAATTACCGCTATTTTGTCCTTCGATTTGATCTAGCAAATGAAATCAAATTGTCAAACACAGATATAAAGATATTCTACTCCTCATGAGGAGTAAGAATATCAAATACAATTTCACATACAAAAGGTGTACGAAAACCAATACAAATCAAACGCAAGGAATGAAAGAAAAACTTACATAGAAATGATCTCTATGTTATAAGGGTGAAGAATCTCCGCTTTTTGATCCTATCCAAGCCCTTTAGCTAGATGAAAATCAAGCTTTTAGAAGTGGCAAAAATGGCTTATTTTCTCTCCATCTATCGCTCACTGATTGGAAAATGGGGGGAAATGCCATTAGCCATGCAGAAAAAGGAGAAAAGTAACTGGACCTACTCGATACTGCCGTTCGAACGGCATGATCCCACCATTCAAACAGTGGAACTTGTAAGGGTACAATTTGAAAAACTAAAAAATTTTTCTAAGGCATTGGACCAAAATTTCAAAAAACTTAATTGTTGCCAAACTTTACCAAAACTCATTCCACACTAGAAGGTTATACAATGACCACCAATGCCATATTTTAAACTTCAACACCGAGTTCTTAACTCCAACACCCTTCAAGGCCAAAACTATATACTTCTAAATGCTATAACCACAACATATGCACCACGTATGTACATATAGTCCACACATACTATGCAATAATAATATTATAATACAATGCATAATATTATTATTAAAATGAAAAATTTAGTAAAATTTCCGGAATGCTATATTTTCCCCGAATATTTAAATGGTTTTCCTCCCGAGAGGGAAATTGAATTTTCTATTGATTTGATTTTAGGCACTAAGTAACTAGCTATTGGACCATATCGCTTGGCTCCAGTTGAGTTGGATGAGTTGAGGATCCAAATCAATGATCTTAAGTTGAAGAGCTTTATTCAAGATAGCACTTCACTATGGGGTGCTCCAGTGTTGTCCATACCTAAAAAGGATGGCACAATGAGGATGTGCATAGATTATCAAAAGTTGAACCATGTACCGTAAAGAACAAGTATCCTTTGCCAAGAATTTATAAGTTGCTTGATCAGTTATTGTCACGCTCCCGGATCCCAAGCACCCGGAACCCAATGGAGTGAATTGCTATACAACCACAAC
>MKEJ01011044.1:7551-19907 GCA_001753735.1 Embelia ribes
TTTTTAAATTTTATTTTGAAAATTAATTATAAAAGCATGCATAATCGAATATTTGGTAAATAAAATTTAAAATTATTTTAATAAGTAGTGTAATGTTTGGTAAGATAATATTTTTTTTATTGTGAAAAGGCATGTACAGGGAATATAAGAAATATAATTGAGATTATTGTACTAATTAATGAAATAAAAAATAGAAACAATTTTTCAAAGTATCACTAAGGCTGCTTGCAAAAGCACCCTTAAAAATGCATAAGCATATTATTAAAAATAGGTGCTTTAGATTTTCTAAACACCTCGGGCTACAATTTCCAAGAAAAAAAAAAAAGTAGAAGCAGGCAGCAAAAAGTAATCCCAAACTGGCTGGCTTTTTGTGCAATGGATTGTCTCTCTCTCCCTCTCTCTCTCTCTATATATATTATATATATATATATAGAATGAAAGATCTGAGCCATCAAATGGATTCAGAAAATTAGTTTGCACGGTAGTTCTTGGACTATGAACTTTGAAGACTTTGTACAAAGAGGTCCTCATAAGATTCAATTCTAATTTATATTTATTTAACTTGATACTTGATGGTGAGATTATCCACCTCTTTGCTTGCATCAACTTTCTCATTTTCTTCTTGTTATACTTCCAACTCTGATGATTTTGTTTATAATTTTTATAATTGCTGACGTTAGCATCTTTATCATTGCCATTTTCATCATGGATTCGCCATCATTGTTGCTTTTTTGTAATGGCAAAGATATTTGGCTCAAAGTTCTTGTACTATATGTTTTCACGAGAACATGAGCCATTCCTACACTCTTGATCTAGCCTCAGTTGTGCATATGGGGTGACAATATCATGTTATTCTGCAGGAAAGATGTGCAGGTGCTGAGACCATAACTCTTGTAGCTCGATTATTACATCGATCTAGGGCCCATCTTCAGATGATGCTCTTGCAAAATAATACGGCTATAGTTGAGGATTTCTATGTAAATTTGGTATGTCTTTCCACTTTGACTTCTGTTCAAAAAATCTTACTGGGTCTGGTGACCATAAATAGTGTCTTCACATGGTATGTTTTAGATTCACTGAGATGTTTTAGTTGAAGTATGGAAATTTTTGTATATCTATTCCAAGTTTGGTCAAGTCCTATTTTATTCCACTCAAACTGTAAGCATACATAACCAGTTGCAGGCTCGCTCGTGTTGCAACGTATATGCTGGCAATTTTATGAATATTGTCTGGAACTTTTCAAAAAGTGCAGTTATTTATCGTTACTGGTTAACTGTAAACTAGATACTTGTAAAGTTTCATTCAACAATTGATATGCTAAAATTTAATTTTTTCCTTGATAAACATGTTAATGCACGACAGTTGGGTTTATGGGAGCCCTGATTCTCTTGTGATTCGATGACATCAAATTGAGTACTTCTCTGATAGAAAGAGGGAGAGGTGTCTCTTATGATTTGATGACATCAAATCGAGTACTTCTCTGAAAGAAAGAGGGAAGGTGACTTGTCAGATCATCTTAGAAATTTAGTTTAATAAGTGAGCCTATTATTTCCTTAGGGATTTAATTAGGGTATCTAGTATTTCCTTTTATCTTTTATATATATATTATTTTGATTTTATTTCCTTTCTAGAATTAGGGTTTTCTTCCCCTATGTATATGGGGCTTTGTCAGTTGTTTTAGTCATACTTCAGAGTTGATTAATGAGATTAAAGAATTGTATGTTCTTTCCCTCTTCTTTATTCTATTTCACTCCCTTTGTCTTATATTTCTCTCATTTTCTCTTATATTTTTTATTCTCTTTAATTGGTTCGGCATCACTTGTTCACCTTCTTTTTCTGTTTACTAATTGTCTTCCGGTTTGTGTTTTTGAGTTTACTTTTTCTGTACTGTGCGTGTAGGAGGTTTAGCCTGAACTGGCGTACTGTCTTAAACAGCCCAGAATGAAACCAAACTCAATTGATTCCAATAATTCAGAGTAATGACTGAACCAAAACTAAATAGCATTCTGCCACATTGCACCAAAAAAGTGATGTTGGACAATTAAATTTAAAATCAGAAAATGAAAACAAAGGACATAAAAAAACCTATTATAGGATTGGTTCTTGTTATTGACCACTCAAGAAGAAAAGAGTTCCACACAACAAACATTGTTTTGTTTTCACTGTCATCACCCGATCTGATTGTGAGTTACAATCTTATGCATTATATGGACTCAACTACACTGACACCAAAAAGACAATTGGAAAGGAAAAGGCAAACGAAAAATAAAGTGAGACAAAAAATGAAAGGACGTCAATTCAATAACATCAGAAAAGCCTTGGACTTGATTATAGGTTTTTACAATTACGAATTTATGCATTGTGCATGAAGTGTCTTGACAGCTGTAAGCAGTCCGCTAAAGAATCTTTTCAGCGCATCTTGTGTAAAGATGTTACCTGCCATCTCAGAATATATTGTGGCACTTTCTGTTCTGTCAGAAAAATTGCAGAAATGTAGCATATCCCAATTACTTCTTCAATTGAATTGACAGTACTACTATTAGCATGTCCATGCTGTTAAAGGATGTGTTAGTTTTACTTAATTAGCTTCTTGTAATTGCTGATGGATGAGCTATTCTTTTATCAGGTGGATTCCGTACCTGAGCTGACGCAACATATTCATAAAACAACTGCGAGGTTGCTTCTTCATATTAATGGGTATGAGATAAAAACAAGTGCCTAAATATTTTTTGGTGCTAATTGATATTGGTCAAAGTAGACACTTTGAGTCGGTTATTTATATTTTATATATGGGGTGCCTCTCATAATTTTCCCTTAATTAGTAAATAAAGCAACTAATCCAGAATTCTTCTCCTTGGTCTGAAATGATGAGTTCAAATTTTTGGGTATATGCAGAGTAATGGGAAGTGGATGCATTTGTTAGTTTTGGTCAAACGCTCTGATTGTTGGAATTTGAACCTTTTTCAATTTTTTTTTTTTTTTGGTTTGGTCTGGAACTACATTGGGCCTTTTATCATATCTTGTTCAAGAAATATGTTAGGACCTTCGAATATGTGGAATAAAGTTGGGAAAGTTGCTGCATACTCTGGGAGTTGAACTTGTATACGTGGATGGGACAAAATGATGTGAGTTGTGTGCTTCATTGACATGGGTTCTCAGCCAAATTCCTAGGAAATCCGTTCAACATTGTTATTTTTTAAGTGTATTTTTTTACAAGATTGAAGAGTAGTAGTATCAACTTTGTCTTGCAATCATTTTTTCTTTGTTTCAGTATATGTGAACTTGGTTTGAATTTTTCTGAAAGTGAGCAAATTCGATGGTCATACTGAACTAAATTTTGAATATTTTCCACAAATTGGTAGCATGATCCATCTCTGCCGCTTAAAATAGTATCATCTAAGAGCTGGTTTGGCAACTTGGATGCGGAGAAAGTTAATGCAATCTGCACTATTTATTGCAGTTATGTAGGAATTCATTCTTTGAGGCCACAATGCCTGACTACTTGCTTGGTGGTTTAATCTTCGAGTTTCTACGAGAAAACTTGGTTATTTGCGGAAATGGTAGCCTTCAATTTAGAAACATAAATGTTTAGGAAGGTTAGAAAAGTAATCAGAAATGTCCTTGACTTGTGAGGTTAATATTATAGGAATGTCTGGCATGTGTTTATATGTTATTCTCTTGTATGAGTGAATTTTTTAATTTATTAACACTTGCTTCACTGTGAGTTTTATGCAAATTAATAGGTATGCTGATCGGATTGCCAATGCAAAATGGGAAGTTAAAGAGCTAGGTTTGGAGCATAACGGGTAATTTTTGAAGAAATCATTTGACTAATATTCTTCCTGGCATGAAAAGCTGTTATTTCATTACTGATCTGTCGACAATCTCGTGCCAGAATTATACTGTTTACTGTTTTAGATTTCCAGCATATTGTGTTGTCATCTTTCAGCATGAAATGTATTTGAAGTGTTGGGAACGAAAATTTGATTTTACTAATTTATTTTCATTGTCGATGTATTGGTGAAATACTGTAGAATAGGGTGTCCACCAAGTATTGTAATGTTTGCTTCATGTTCCTCTTGACTACTAAAATTGTCACAATACTTTTGGTTGTGTAAAATTTTCTCAAATGTTCTCTCTCTATTTTCTCTACCGTATAAACCTTGTTTTTGCTGTCTCAGTTTCATTGGTTTACTTGTTGAAGTTATTGGTGATCCAAGTTTGTGGTATTCATTGATTGCTAGTCTCTTTCGGTTAAGGAAGTAAGAAAAAGTTAAAAGCAATTTCTTCTGTTTTCTCGATGACCAACGTGATGATCATAACTTGCACATTTAACTTAGAAGAATGAGGGAATTACTGAAGTTACTAAAACTAAGCTGAAAGATTATTTTCTATTAAAAATATATTTGGTCTGTTGATTGTTTGTTGTAGATGTGTGGTTGAAGTGGGAAAACATTGTTCAATTTGACTTATAAAGAAATTTGTCACTTTCTTGAGCTTAACAGTTTGTGGGGATGAGCAGTAAATCTAACCTGCATTTTTTTGTTGGATGTCTCTTCTTCCGACCTGTGTGTCTGAGGTACTGTTTGCTTGCTTAGGTGGCTTGTGTTAGTGAGTTCTCTGTAATTTCATGTCGCATTTAGTTTTATGTGAACTATGCCTATGTACTTCTTGTAAGTGCATGGCTAGTCCCAAGTTTGGATAAAAGAGGGTGGCGGTAGGTTGCGACGGCCAGCCAGCAAAATCAGTCACATATCATGGGTGCGATTATACCGACACTTATGAGATGGATCCCATCAGAATTAATTGAAGTGAGTTTGAGCGAGAGTAATACTGGGACGGTTGATCCACTAGGAAGTTTTCGTGTTGCACTCTGGGAATAGCTTTCTTTGGTGAGAGTAGCACTAGGATGGGTGACCTTTTGAGAAGTCTCTCGAGTTGCATGCATCCCTTAGCCTCCCCCTAATTGTTGGGATCAAGGCTTGGTTGAAGAAGAACAAGATTCAGTTTTTATGTGATTATCTGTTGAACTTGTATGTGATTTGTAGTTTTTATGTGATAAGCTGTTGAACAAATAAAATTTAATGAAAATATCAAAATTTCCTCTGGACAATTGTATAAATTTCCTTGTAGTTGTCCATACCCCTTGATATTGTCGGGGAATGTCTGGTCTGTCATATTAAATAATTCTATTGCTCGATAAACTTCATAGTAAGTGTATAACTTGAATTTTTTTCCATTTGAGCATGTTGTTTCATCTAGAATACCTGTCGTTGAATTTTTCTTTTCATTCTTCCTTTCTTCTGAAGATAAAGTTTTGAATAATAATGAATTTGGGAGATTCTTGACATTTGTTATTTGAGAACTTGATTTTCTTAAATTGTATTCCTCTATAATAGGCTTCATTCAACTCCCAAGCCTTCATATGTCTTTAACGAGGAATAGAACTGTATAGAAAGAAACCCCTCCGTTGTCTGCATGTGGAAGAGGGGCGCAAACCCTTTTGGAAGTAAATCTTTAGTCCCTTTGCAAACTAACTGAATGCCATCAAGAAATTGTCCGCTGGAAAACAAGATAAAAGGGGAGCCTTCTTTCAGCCATAAGAAAAATGATCAAGGAGATTTCCCTTTAAAGAGTGATTTCGGTTTTTCATATGTTTTATGGTTATATACTCCATTTCTTTTTGATTTGAGAGATTTTCTTCCTTATTAGATATTAACTTATTCAGATATTCTCCATGCTTTTTTATCCGAATTGATTCTTGTGATTATCTCCAGATTTTGAACCTCGATATTCTGAATAAGCTATTTGCAAATTTAAATCGAGTTACTAGTCAGGAGTAGCTAAGTTGATATTACTGTGTTATGTGCCAATAGATGAATATGGTTTTATACTCCCTTCACTAGTTAAATTCACTGATGAATTGGTTTTTTCAAGTGTAAATTACCTCCCTTAATTTGACATTCGTTCTTTCATGCTTACTGATTTCTTTCACATTTTGACTTCTGTGCACACTATGGCTACTAGGTTCGTGGATTTACTTCTGGGAGAATTTAAGCACTACAAGACAAGGCTTGCTCATGGGGGCATTCAGAAGGAGGTGATTTTTCTCTTATTACATTACCTTGCTTTATAAGGCGTGTTCTCCGCATAATGCCATGTACCAAGTTTACTTTCACAGTGCTCCGCTGCATTGACCCCATCAAGATTCCTGACTTTCCTTGTAGATTTACAATAAGTTTGGCCCCTGACATTACTATCTCCATCTCTATCTACTTTCTTAGGAGGTATCAATTTTATCCATTCTATAGTGTCCTTCAACTAATTCAACGTATAATATTAGTATATGTTTTACTATGCTCTGGTACCAACTTTAGCATTTTTATTGATGTATTTTTTCCTTTAATAACTAGTTTGCAAGGACAGGGCGACTAAGTGACTATATATTCATTTTCTAGCATTTGTCAAACGAATTTGGGATTCATTGGATATCATTTGTAGGTGAAGGCATTAGGATGTCATCGGCTAATGTTTTTGATGTAATCTCTTAAAGCAGGTCCAGGACCTGCTATTGGAATTTGGATTTGAAATTGTTGCTGAAACACTCGTTGAAGGCCTATCACGGGTGAAGAGGTGCTCTGACGAGGGACGTGCTCTCATGTCGTTGGATATTCAGGTTCTCTTTGATCTCTTGCCTAAAACCATTGATGTCTATTTATGTCCTAGAGCTGCTTGTCCTTGTTCCTCCTTAGTTTATATGTTGTATCAATTGATAAAAAAAAATTTACTTCTTGATAATTTTGTAATAGAAACAGCTTGTATTTTTTGCAGGTTTTGATCAATGGCCTAGGGCATTTTGTCCCTATAGATGTGAAACCCAAATTTCAAATAGTTGAGACATTTATAAAGGTAACAATCAGGCCAGATGATATGACTATATTCTTTGCCATTTAGCCTTTGCCACTTGGTGGATTCTACTCTAGTTTTATGTCGAATTAGTTGAGCAACAATGAGTTGTGTGTTGAAACTTGAAAGTTCAACTCTTTTGTGGTTGCTAATTGCTGAAATTCCGGTTCCACCGCTTTCCCCTATTAAGGAATGATTGGTAAATATAGGTTTTTCTTCTCATGCAGGCATACTATTTACCAGAAACTGAATATATACACTGGGCACGTGCTCATCCGGTAAGAAAATTATTGTTTTAGGATGTGTTAAAGATACCTTATAAAATATAATGCAGTTTAGATTTCTCCGTTATGGTTGTCTACAAGTGAACTCTTTTTTATCGGTTCTTTTCAATTTTTTGAGCTGCATGAGTATTTGTCATAATTGAGGTATGGATTTCATTTTGTTGGCAGGAATACAGCAAAAATCAAATTGTAGGGTTAATTAACCTTGTTGCCACCATGAAGTGTTGGAAACGAAAAACACGGCTTGAAGTTCTAGAAAAGATAGAGGGAACCGGACCCTAGTTCCTGTAAGTGTATAGTGTTGAGCATGTAGTTTTTTGCTGACATTATATCCTTATCTCTTTCCCGTTTATACGATATCTGTAAAGTAGATAGTTCCTTAACATTTTTTGTCATTTTATAGAGCAAAAGTTGCGAAGTTGTATATGCTACCAACTATGAGACTGTTATATAAATCCTCATATTTTCCCAACAATTTTAGTTTGTGAAATAATAAGCTCTACAGGTATACAAACATCTACATTGTAAAAATCAACAAATCAGATTGGATATTTACATTATCTAAAACCAGATTGGATGTTTACATTGTAAAAATCAAGAAATATCTACATTGTAAAAATCAAGGGACTAGAGATTATGGTGGCAGCTATAGCTTCGTTTGTTTCTAGGAGTATCATGTTTAAGTTACTGGAGATCTGGAGTTTGCAGACAAGTTGGATATTTACATTATCTAATTCTATTTTATATTGCTTTATTCTGATTTCAAGTATATGGCAGATTTGACTTCTCTGTAAATAACCATCATATCATTCCATCCCACTCAAACCATTGTCTTCCTTCCAAACTAAGTGATGCTATGCCTTTCAAGTTGCGGTTGGATTGAGTTCTTCTAATTGAAATCAGTAATATCAGATTTCTAATTGATCGTGTAGTTAATTATATATCCTACTGCAATTCTTATGCCATCCTTTTGACCTCAAAACTAACTTTCAAATTATTGTTATTTCAGTGATTATATGAAATTTATGTTAATCAAGCTTTGAAGAGTGACAAACCGTAAAGGCTTACATATGTGATCTCAGTCACTGGGCTGGTTCAGGACCTTATTGTGTAAATACTAGTAAGGTTCTTAAAGAATGGCAACGGCAAATTATTTTTATCCCACGTCAAATAGCTTTCATAATAAAATGTTATCTTGCATCTTTTCTAGTACTTGATTGACAACGCAGTTATAAACTGTACCTCCTTTCTTACTGACTTTCTGATAGTCTCTTTCCTCTTATCCTCTCTCAGCTATATAACCTCAAAAATTATTATTTTGTGAAAATGTTGTTTATATGAATTTGTTGCATATTTTGTCAATTTGAAGAAACGGGACTCTGATGGTGCCAATCATGTCCAGTGCAATGCAAGGCTGATCAACGGGTATCTGCAAATAAAATTCAATAGTTATTTAAAGGCTTAACTCCTTAATGTTTATCTATCACCTGTCTAGTCTAGTCAAAATGTTGGTTTTGTTTCTGTGGGATGACCCTCTGATCATCTAGTGATACACATTACTATGTGATGCGTGAGGTTCATCACTCATGTATGGGAAAAGTGTGTATTTAAAGTTACCGGCGAGGTAATTAGCCCCGGGGGTGCGTTACATGGTGCTCCCACTCAAATTACCCCGTCGCAACATACCCCTAATGTTATTCTTTATTTGGAAAAGTATATCAACGCAAATAGTTCCATATTTTGAGTTGATAGGGGGTGTATTGAAATTACAATTCTAGAAAAATAATACTTAGGAGAAATGCATTATGGCTGTAATATCCATACGTGTCTTTGTTTGCATCTTTGTATAAAGAAAGGAATAAAGGGTGGGGAAAAGGACACTAGTTGCAGTTGCACCCAAGGAAAGGAGGACAATATCAATGGAATTAGTGGATATGCATGAATGTTATGTAATATTGACTTACAAAATGGCCAGCTCCAATTATCCAATATCCAATAAAAGTGGAAATTTTTTTAGGATCTTGTGAACCCGTTTGTCCCTTTCACTACCCCACAGTACAAGGGCTCCCCATCCATTGCCAAGAAAGTCTCAAGGCCATCCCACCTAGCAAACAACACAACTAGTAAGTAATGCAATACTACTATTTATATTTGACTTTTTGTATATATGCTATACATAATTATTGGTACAAAGAAACATGCTTTGCGTCTCAAGGTTCTTATGCAATTTTGACTCTAATTCCAAAAATTAGAAAGACGTCCTTTAGAATGAGCCCTGGAAAAAGGCATGAAGCGTACTTCAATTTTGCAACCCATGCATCTGTTCTCTTGGTTGCACAAATGAGATCAAGCTAAAACTATAAGTGAAATTGTTAAGCAATATTATATGTGTAGCTTACAATATTTGTCAAGCTTACAGTCTCCCTGAATTTGTAGGAAGGAGGTCTGAGTCCATTTGAATTGTACGAAGGGTTATATATACTTTTTTCAGGGGAACGGCCTAAGGACGAAATAATTATTTTTGAATATTCTATCGATATTTTGAAAAAAATTTGAAGGTTGGGAGGTGGCGTGGCATTTCCCTTCCCCCTTCCTTGCAACATTGACATTTAGAATTAGAAGCAAAGTAGGAATATTCAACTAATGATTGATATTTTATCATTAACTGTTCTAGCATAAAATATGTCCTATCACCACCAGGAGAAAACTTCATCGAACTTCCTATTGAAATCCCGCAAGTAGTCGAAGATAAAGGGGCCATACTTGAATGGTCTACCTTGAAATTGTGAAAATCCCCCAAATATTTTTGAAAATCGTTATTTATATTAAATATAAGAACGAAAAAACACAAAATGAATCCAATTAATGACGCCACTGTGTGAAAAGTAAAACGTTCTAGTTTTTATTTCGCTCTGAAGGTCACTCCATGTATTGGTCGCATTTTCGAACCTGCCACTCCCAATTCGCTGAGCTAAACTGTTTTTAACAAGATATTTGTTTGTATAAAATTTGAAAATATGTGACGATGCTCACTATGCTCTCACCGTTTACAATGGTCACTTTCTGAAAAACTTGGGTGAGTTATTGCACTAATCTACTTGGTTATTATAGTAAGGTTGGAGGCCTAACTACAAAAAGTTGTTAGGATCTTGACGACTAATTATGTATTTCTCGTAGATACATGACCAATTCAAAGCCTGGATAAATGAGGGTGGTGGTAGGTTTGTGACGATCAATTAACAAAACTAGTCACATTTTATGGGTGCGATCATATCAATATTTTGAATTCGATTCCATAAGAACTTTGAAATTAACCGTGATTGGATGAGAATAGTAAGTAGAATGGGTGATTTCTTAGGAAGTACTCGTGTTGACCATAGGAATAACGTGTTTTGGCAAAAATAATACTAAGATGGATGATCTCCTGATAAGTTCACGAGTTGCATGCACTTCTTAGCCAATCTTAAATTTTTGGGATTAAGGCTTGATTGTGGACAAGGAAAAATATTTGGTGACGTTTTAATTTAATGATTGAACCAATTAACTTGTTCATTATTCAATAAAGTTCAGAAAAATCAATAATTAAAAATCAATTTCAAATTTTTTGACTCTTTCCTTCATAAAAAAATTACTTTCAGGTGTCCCATATTACTATATAATTCAAATATGTTAGTGTATTGGATGCTACATGCGTTCTAGTTTGGATCAAGGCTTTGAATAACGGTGTCACCTGCTATAACGGTAAGGGTAGTGATGTAACGGTTTCGGGTATAACGGCTGTAGCGTAACGATTTCGGAAAGCGAAACTGCAGATTTTTTTCAATTTCATTCGACTTATTAAAAATGTAATTTTATGATATAAATAGTAAATGGCCAAAACCGTTACGCAACGATAACGACTGATATTTAAAACCCTGATTCGTATACCTTGTACCTCTTATTAGAATATGTAATGCCACTATAGTTTGTACATCTAAGTCTTCAAAACAAACATACCCCATGTCAAAAAAGGGGTATATTGTAGATGAAGTGAAGATTACCCCTAAAATAAGTCTACATTTATTTATTATAATCATAGAATTAGCTAAAATTATCTGAAAAAATAACTCGCCTCCAAGATTAATCTTTAATTTTCCAGATTCAATCGCTTTAAGGGCCGATAATCCAAGAGTAACTGCGTATTTTCCACCAAAGGACTCTGCTACAATGAACATTGGACTATTTTGCAGGCTTTCCTTATTGTTGAAAATTGTTTCCAATAATGTAGTTACATCTGTTGCAGCTTCTTCATCTGTTACAAATTTCAAATTCGCTAACAGAGTCCTATGAATTTAACTACATTATTGTATAAGAGATGTACAATGATGATAAATATTCCTGATGATTATCTATACAGCAAATACGAAAGAAGTTAAAACCAACTATTTCAAAAATGGGAAAACAAACTCTATTGTGGTTACAAAGATTCCCAAGACTTTGTTCACACAATCACATCATTGTCCAAAGGTTTGTCCAAAGATTTGTGTTTCTCAATAGCCTCCTGCAATCGCTACGGTAAGAAATGGACGTTGAGATTGAAGACCATTGTAGTAAAACACGAGGCAACAATTGGTTTCATGAAGCCATCAACCTGTTGATATTTGCTAGATAGAAACCGTGCTTCAAGAATTTTTACCGCAATACGATCACGCATAAAATGATAGTTGGGGTGCAAAAAAAAAAACAAAAAAAAAACTGAGTAAAATAAAACAACACCAAACTTACTTGGTTCGGCAAAAACATGCTTACGTCCACGGCGATGAGTTCAATATTATTAAAATACTCAAATATGGTATATCACATACACGTACACTCTTTCACAATTGCACACTCTTGGTGCTGTATGTTGATGTTCCAAACACACAATTTGGTTATCTTTTGGTGTACGTTTGATGCCACTTTTGGACACACGTACTTGGCTGCAGCTTTGTTGTCATTTTTATACTAACAACAAAGCATGTTTCATGCCAAAGGTTCACGTGAAAAGCACATTTGCGTCGGTCTTCTGCGCGACATGATGAAAGACACTATTGTCAATCCACTCGTCGGATCTGACCAATAGTCTTTTTGTGCTTTTTCTTCCAGTCACTTTCAATGACGTTATCCAGCTTTTTCCCTTCTTCTTCA
>MKEJ01011045.1:0-10207 GCA_001753735.1 Embelia ribes
AAAACCAAAATAATCAAACCATTATCCAAACCAACTCAACAATACAAAACATGTTGATTTAGTAAATCAAACGATTACCAACACAACTCAACCCATTCCTCTTTTCAATACAAAATACATTTATTTAGTAATCTTTTTTGTATATTTGTGTTTTTTTTTACATTCAAATAGGCAACAATAGAATCTAAATAACAGTACATATAAATCATATTTTTTAAAATTGGAAAACAAATTTTGTTTTTATTAATAAATTCAAATAGGCAATAATATATACAATCTAATTGTATGATAATGTATAAGCCTTTTGTATTGATAATCAAACTAAAATCTTGATTGAATTTGGAGAGGGAGAGAGTGAGAGAAGCAGAATAAGTCTTTTCATAGGAAAATTAAGTAAATAAAAAAAGAGTTTGAAGAGGGGGTGAGGAGAGAGAGACAAATGGTCTGGTCTCGATATAGAGAAATGGTCTGAACTTCTGGTCTTGATATAAACTAGTTTTTACATTATATATAATATGGATTGAATCCAATTCGAACCAAAAGTTAAACCAAACCAATTTAAACCAAAATCCAATCATTAGATTTAGGATTGGATCCAAATCCAAACCAAACTTACTTTTTATCCAATCCTAAACCAAATCAAATATATTTGGTTTTGATTTATTTTCGATTAAGATCTCTAAACCAAATCAATTGTCATCCCTACTTATATGGCGCAATGTAGCTTTTGATTATCACAATAATTTTCATGGAATTTAGACAGTTTGTTGCTAATACTTTAAATACTAGAGCATCTCACACAAAATGCTTTTGCAGTTTGTCAATTCTTAAGATGAACTAAAAAATGACATGAAAAATGAGGTAGAGTAAGCACTTATCCACCCTTCTAAATGTTTTTAACCTGGATTATTCTAATCCATCTCTAGTCTTTCTCAACATCTCTCTAGCCCACCAGAGGAAAGATGGAGCAGTTATTAGCACTTCATAAGAGTAATTACAATAATCACATGGGTAGAGAGTGCAGTGAAAGAAAGCCCCTCATAACTTTTGTATCAAGTTTAAAATTGATCCAACGATTTACATGCTAGATTTCGGAGGCTTAAATAAATATTAAATTGATTTTTTTGCCATTTTAGCCTATGTGCGCGAATATTTTTCCTAATTAACACACCAATCTGAAATTTCTCCAATCTAGCACATTGTATTTGAAAACCCAATTAAATTACAAACTGTGAAGTGGAACGATAAGCAACAATAAATCTAACAAGGAAAGCGCAATAAGGAAATGCGTTCTCGGTGATAATGAAAAAGGCAATAACGGAATGCGTTTTTTGTAATAATGCAACACAAAGAAAACGCATATTCTAAATGCATTTTTAGTTTATTATAAAACACAAAGAAAATGCATTATTAACATGCGTTTTCAATATAACTTAAAAAAACACACAAAGAAAGCGCACTAATAACATGCGTTTTTTGTATAACCTAAAAAAAAAATGTAATTGCTCATGTCTAGTAGGAAGTGATGTTGCTGGGGAGAGGCACTGCTTAAAGAGGTGATGCAGCGGAGAGGTACCGCAGTAGGAAGTGATGTGGCCGAGAGTTGATGTGGCGAAGGCTAGGGTTTTGATATTTTTTTAGAGAGAGGGAGAGAGAGAAATGAAAAGTGTTGACTGGCTTGGATAGTTTAAGCGCAAGTAATATACAAAAAACA
Organism: Embelia ribes; assembly: GCA_001753735.1. Taxonomy (NCBI): domain Eukaryota; kingdom Viridiplantae; phylum Streptophyta; class Magnoliopsida; order Ericales; family Primulaceae; genus Embelia; species Embelia ribes. The sequence continues at coordinate 1,715 of MKEJ01011045.1, forward strand.
CAATACAAAATGGCGCTTTTAGTGGAATATACTTTTATATACTAAAAAAAACGTAATTTTGCTATATGCTTTTAGTGTAATTCTTTTAACACTGAAAACGCAATATTATTATGTGCTTTTAGCACAAAAAATTTTAACGCCATTTTCAATTTTAACCAAGTGTGACACTAAGGTGGTGTCCACATAATTGCAAAGAAAGCACAATAATATATTGTGTTTTCTAATAAAATGTGTTAGTTTGGGAAAACATCTGACTGGTGTGTTAGCTTGGCAAATAATTCGTGTACATAGGTTAGAATGAAAAAAAATTCTGAGCCCCTCATCCCAATAAACAAGGATAAAAAGGAATAATAAGATCTCAATTATTTTGTACAATGAGTGTCACGTTTTGTCCAAATGGTTATTGTATCAACCCAATTAATAAAAGAAACACTGATGGTAAAAAATAATTGAGTTCATATGTCATTTTTTATCCTTGTTTATAGAAATTGCAAATTAAGACTAATTTGCTAACAATAAGCAACAATAGGGCTTAGGACCGATATAATGATTGGTTTGAGATGGCCGGCCTGCTACGGGCGCCAAGCAAGCTCAAAGTTAAAATTTATTTGAGCCCGTGAGATAGGTATGGCGACGAACCAAGTCGAGTTGACTATTAGTCATACTCAAGCTCGATTTGATTCAAAATAGCACTCATCGAGTTCGAACTCTAGTTCAAATCTACATCAAGACTTGAACTCGACTCGGTTGAAAATTTAAAGACTTGAGCTTGACTCAAACTCAATTTTGTGATTCTATTTTTTTTATTTTGATTTGATAAATAAATATTATTTTTTTACATAGATTTACATTTTATGTTAATATTGATATGAATTTATTTCTATATATATACTACTCGAGCTACTTGCGAGCTCAAACGAGTTGAGTATCTTGATACTTGAACTCGAATCAAATATCAAATATAAAAGCCTACTCGAACTTGACTTGATTAGTACTCGAGTTGAGCTCGAGCTACTCGTTAAAAACTCGAGTTGCGTCTACCCCTACCTGAAGGTGAGCGAAAGTTGGGTTTATTGGGGGTGAAGATGGATACGAATTAATTACAACTTCAAAGCCGCACTTCTTTCATTGCTCATCTATACTTTGGTTTAGGAAAAATCGAGTGAGGGAAAAACAGGCAAACTCAAAACTTGTTAAGTCTTCAATTTTGTAGCCACTACTTTTGGCGTCTCTTTTTCATTACAACATAGATAAATATTTCTATATTAAATTTATAACTTAAAAAATCACATTGGGTAGAAAGTGCAGGGAAAGAGTGCCCATATAATCATATACTCCCCCCGTTCGTAAATTATTGCATATTTTGACTAGATACATTTTTTTAGGAGGCTTTAAAATATAACAATTTAATATTTGAATGTAACAAAAATGTCAATTTTACATTTTTTAATATAAAGTGAGGGTAAATTTGATATTTTTGTTACATTAAAATATTATATTTTAAATATTCCTAGAAAAAGTGCCCGGTCAAAACGTGCAATAAATTTGCCATTTTTAATACATTTTTTGACACTGCTACTTACGTGATAATTAGCTCTTGCTGATTCGCTTGAAACAACATGATGACTTTCTTCTTGTCCACTAAAGGAATTTGATCTCTATTTACGTTTATGCTTGATGATGATAGGCTGAACTTAGAGCAAGTGTATTCGAAGCAATTGAAGAAGAAGACAGAGCAGTTGAAAAAGATGGGCTACCTCCTGCACTATTGGGCAGCTGTAACGAGCGGGCAAAACAACTTCATGCTTCTCCCTCAGGTTTCTCTTTTTTAGTTTTCTTTATTTGTTTCTTTCTCTTGCGTTTTTTTACTTCTTCGTTCTTTCTTTTTATCTTTTAAAAGAGTTGTTTTACAAATCATGAAACCATTCAAGGTCATTCGTAAGTGCAAACAACATGCTAAAAGCACTTGCATCATATTATTAACTAAAAATGATCATTTCCCTATTTTAGGTAACGAAATTGAAGATAATGTCTAGCACGTATCAGATTACGTAGTGGTTCTTTAAAATAAAGAATAGGCAAAGTGGTTCTCCAAATGCAGATAACCATAAGCCATCACTTAAATCAAATTCTCTCTCCTCCCATTCATGGCTTTTTCTCTCTCTTCCCAATTGGTTGTATCAAAATCAATATTTTAACCAAAGTTTTTTCCTCTTCTTTTTTTTTAAAAGAATATAACTTTAAATTCGTCAAATATATTTTTTCATGCTATAAACCGTATTAAAGCTTATGAAATATACTTCAATAAGAGGTTCATATTGATATACAAATTTAATAATTTCAATGAAAAATTAGCATAAAAAGAACTTTTTAGTTATAAATGTAAATTTTAATTATAACTATTATTAATATTATTTTAATATTATAAAGAATATATAAATAATCTACTGCAGAGTATAATGAATAGAAATTCTGTAAAATGAAGATAGAGACATTTTTTTTATGTATTTTGAAGAATCTGTTAAGATAAACGGATGTGAATGGCCTAATATGAAGGGTGGAATGTATGCACTTATAATTCTACATTATTTCCTGATGCATGCATGTGGTATGCATCCAGAAGCAGAAGTGGGACAAAGTGGTGAATGTTATCCAGTAACATATCTCCTCTTATATAAGCTGTGTTCGCGAGTTTAATAGAAATTAGTCGAACCAGTTATCCTTTGTAGAAATCAATTTCAGATCTACAGGAGGAAGAGAAATGTTTAATTTGTTCCAAAAAAATTGCAGAAGATGAAAAACTGTAAAGCAAACATGACTAGTATACATTACGATGAAGTTGCTTAGATGTTACCTAATAAAATATCGCTCAAATACCTTACCGAACCTTTACTTTAACAATCATACCAAGCTGACAACAGCAATTAGAAGGTGATTATTCATACTTTTAAACTTGACACCTAGCACTATTGTATACCCTCCCAAGGTTTATACATTATATCCTTATCGCTAGTTTGCCATGGTCATGGCCCAAACCATGGGTATCCCTGTTCTAATTGTATGGAATATTTTCTAGAGGACAGGGGTTCCACATGGTTATATATTTACTATCGGGAACAATCACCATGTAATTTACAAGCTGCTGAAGTGTTTGTTGGTTATTACTTAAGATGTAGTATGTTATTTGGGCACTTATATATGTTTTTGAGAGGCTATATCTCCATATACTACTTGTGCTTAATTTATGGTGGTTGATTGCATTAATTTCTATGATATAAACCAAATATTTATCAACCACCTGTAGAGCTATTGTTTGTCCCTAAAAATTATTATTTAACTTTAATGGGACTTTCCAAACAGAATTTTTGTAAGTGGTGAAATATAGTCGTATTATTCATTGCTTTGACTCCATATCAAAGGGCCCTGAAAATGTATACATAAAGTTGTTGCATTTGCTGCATACATCCTACTTTAATTGTCCTAATGTGTCTGTTTATTTGTCCTTGTCACAAACTTAAACAAAAATCAAAGGAGAAAGAAGGCCGGCAATGAGGAATTAGAACTATAGTCCCAGTAACCGCACTACTCGATTATTTTCCTTTTCTAAAGTAATTTAGAGTCTAGTAGGTTATGCTTACTATTACTGTATATGTATTGTCTAGCCATTCTTGTTCTATGTTTGTTATTCTTAAATAAACGCAGGAAGGCTGCTAACGGCGTTGATTTGTGAGTACTTGGACTGGGCACAGCTGAGCCACACATTAAAAGTGTATCTGCCAGAATGCAATTTGGTAATCACATGTTCAAAAGCCCTTCTCATTCTTTCAAAGAGTATTTAGTATTTTCAATACATGAAAACAATGCCATTAGCAGCAGTGAATTGTTATTTTGCAGCAAAAGGATTCTTGGAAAGCCGAGTTAAATGAATTTAGCAGCAAGAATGGTTATGACCTTAACAGGAATGGAGATAGTGCTCCTTTGCTTTTGGATGTTCTTGAAGGATTCTTGAAGTATGAGGTTTGTGATTTGTCTCTAAATATTTAGATGTTCATTAGGCTATTCCTTCAAGCTTCAGTAAACCATGTCCAATTCTTTTGCATTATTGATGCAGTAAATGTATGTATATGGCGTTACTTGAATTTACTGGTGCTGTACTGGATTTCTAGTTTATTCATTGTCTTTGATAAAGCAAATTCTGATCTTGTAGAACTCCCAAGCGAGGAGTACTGGTCCTACTGGTAGGAGATTAGCCCCTTCAGAAATCGATTCTTTATCCAATATGGAATCACGTAACATTCGAAGGCCTTCTTCATCGTCCGTCGCTGGTGGCTTACCTCCACTTGGAAGGTGCTTCAGCTGCCATGCTTTCGATTTCTCTCTCTCTCCCTCTCTGCTTCCACACTTCACTGATTTATGAACTCTCTTTTACTGTAGGCCAATGCCAGCTTCTCAAGCATCTGGTATGTTTCCAACCTTGTCTGCCATGTATGTATATTGACGCTGTCTGCATCTTCCAAATTATTCAACTTATATTTGACTACTACAGATAGAAGAGGTGGTTCGTCATTGTCTGGGTACAGGAAAGATGACTACAACAGGAGACGTGATAGTGACGAACTGCCAGATGATGTAATCCGTGCTTCAGCTGCTTTGGAGAACCTTCAGTTGGATAGAAAAGCTCGCAACTTAACCCGTTCTTGGAGGTCAGTTCTTGTATCAGTTTCCTCACACATATATACATATTCATAGCTATTTTATGAAACAAAGCCGTGTACGCCAATTGAAAACAATATGTAGGAATTTATGGTTTTCTGTTGATTTTCTGAATTTGGTTTTTACAGGCATGGTGGGGATGTGATGGGTGAGGAAGACAACATGGCGGGCCGTATGTAACTCAATGGCGTGTTTAGTTACAGCCAGTGTGCTTTCGATTTGTATTTTCCCTTTTCCCCTTTGTTTCCGAAATTATGAGAAGATTTTGTATTTTAGTAGTGTACTATTCGTGAGTTATGAGTGACGGAATTCCAATCTTCTCCCTCCCACGTACAACCAATTAACTTAGACGATTTGTCGCCCCAACAGGTGTTTTGAGTGTGAAAGTTCTGCTTACTAGTAGTGACAGAAAAGAGATCCTAAGAAGCAAATATTGAGATGGATAGATTCTATCCGGTAATTTTATTTTTAAGAAAAAGGCTAAAGTAGATGTGGATATATAGATGTGTACAATTGGTACGAATGAGCAAAATTTTATTATAACCACCAGTAATACTAGTTGTATACAATTGCAAACACTTACCACTGCTTTTAGTAGTTATTTTCTTGGAGTAATAAATTGTGGCCTTTAATTGACCACTGCTACCAGTAATACTTTTAGCATACAATTTACAATTAAAATAATATTATTTATTTTCATGATATTGAATATTTTATATTTTAAGATATCCTTGTTTAGATATATGTAGATATATACATATGTGTAGGTATAAACAAACATATGTGTACAATTGATAGGAATTAGCAAATTTTTACCAGTATTACTGGTAATACTAGTTGTATACAATTGCAAAGGTTTAGTGAATTCTACCATCACCACTGGTACTTCTAGTTTCAATCGGTGTAGTTACCACGGCCACTGTTAATTTTTTTTCTTAGAGTAATAAACTGTGGCTTTCAATTAAATACTACTACTATTGGATGTGTGATTATTACTGGTATTACCTATTTTAGTATACAATTTATAATTTAAATAGAATTATTTATTTTCACGATACTAAAAAGTTATATTTATTATAATAATGACACTTAAAATATGATTAAACGTTAGGAATTTTTTTAGTTAACCAAATAAGTTAGAGGAATAAAAGAATATAACAAAAATGCCTTAAATTTTGTTATTTACTAATCTTTTATCGTTGTTTCCATTGTATTATCTTGAAATCATTTTACTTACTTTTTAACTTAATATTTCTCTTTATTTTTATTGTAATAACTAAAAATCAGCATATGTTATCATTCAAATATTTTTTTGAACGGAATGTTTGGCTCTCCAACTATACCTTTTTTTTTTTTTTGGGAAATTTTTATGGCATTAAATTTCTCGGAACATGTTTATAAGAAAAAAAATTAAAATTCTAAGGACTTGGTAAAACGGTGGTGGCAGTACTATTAATTATTTGGTTGAATATCATAGTACGATATTATGATTTGTCTAAAACTATAAGTAGCGGTAATATTATATAGTATCAAATTTAATGACATGATAGATTTATAGCACTAGTTTTCCTACCGATACTCACCCTATATTTAATGAGAATGAACTATATAATGCCTAATTTTGAAGGATTGTCTTTAAATTTGTAATTTAATAGTTGTAACTAATTGATAAATGTCCATATTTTACTCTTACAATATTTAATGGGAATAAATATTTAGGATACAATTATTTAGCGGGCAATTATTTTAACTAGTACATTAGTAAAGTATTAGAAATCCGTCTGTCCAATTTATTTGGTTAACTATCGAAATACTAACATTTTACAACATATATAATAAATGACTTCAACTACTTTAATCATTAGGTGCTTCCAAATTTAGCCCTGGCATAATTAGAAAAATTACAAGTTTCCATATTATTTATTTTAGAGAATAGATTACATTTTGAGACATTCAAAAATAGAAATGAGTAAGGTATGCGTTGAATTTATGTATGGTTTACATATTTGTATATAATGAATTTTTCTAAATAATAAAAAGTTCAGATATTTATTAGTACCATTAATTTAAAATTGTAAAAACACCAAATGTGCCTCCAACTCGAACTTGAGGCTTGAGTTTTACATAATTTAATGGAACCAACTAGAGGGTGGCCACAAGTTGAATTTTTAACAAGTAGCTCGAGCTCACTCGAGTATTATTCGATTATATATATATATATATATATATACACACATATATATATCAATACAAGAAAAAAAAGAAGGAATTTTGAATCTAGTTCGAGTCAAGTTCAATCCTTCGTATTTTTAGTCGAGCCGAGTTTGAATCCAGACTTAGACTTAAACTTGAGTTTGAAAAAAGCTACTAGTTTTTTCTTAGCTGAATCCAAACAAACTTTGGGCTTATTAGGGTGTAATTTTTAGGCTCATGCTTTCTGCATTTGGTGGGAAGAAGAAGCTAGCTCATTTCGGATGTGTTCAGTTTTTAATTTAAGATTATTTGCTATTTTAGCCTAAAAAAATAAATTCTAACCTATTTTTCTTAGTTAGAAAAACCAATATTTTTGCTTAAAAGATACAATCAAACCAATCCTCGATGTTGTGCTCTATTACATATTTTTTCTGCATGTAATTTTTATTGTTTATGTTTTCCTTTGCGTTTCTCTCAATTTATGTTTTCCAATTTTTACTCTAGACTTTTCTGGGTTATTCCGTATAACTGTAATTACTTAAATACAGTAAGAATAATTTAGACAGATAAAAATTAGACTTCGACCAACAAAATTGTCACTCTGGGCCTTTGCATTTTATAATAGAATAGATGTTACCCTACCATTGTTCCGAACTCTAATATATGCATCTTCTTTTCTTCCAGGAACCACGTATTTGCAGAAAACAAAGAATAAATTATGCAAACACTAAAAGAATTAGAAGAATTGATCATAAAACTTAGCAAAAAAAATGAAAATAAAAATTGCCTTTGTGGTCAAAGAGTTACTTTTCGGCCACAATATTACACTTTGAAGCCAAAAGTTGGACTGTTGGTGACAAATATTTATTTTGTTGCCAAATAACGTGGCGCCAAATTTCTCATGTTGGTGCCCTATGTTAATGATGTTTAGCAACAAATTGTCAGCATTCGCATCAAAATATTGTTGTTGCAGAATATTTAAATTTTTTTATTTCTAAACAAACAATGAGTAGCTATTAGTTTATTTTAGAATTTCCATTTTCATTTGTTAAGAATTATTTATTTGTTGCTAGAATTAGTATTCTTAAACTTTCAAGAATTTTCTTTTTACAAATTATTATAATGGTAGTTACAAATCATCCGCAAAAAAAGTGCTTATTGAAATTTAAATGATCAAGTATTACCAACTCGGCTGATCGTTAGAAAATTTTAATAAATTCATTTTAATATCTCATATTTAATCTTTTTATTTGATTGTAATTATATATAAAACTAGTGTAAATTATTTACAATAAAATAACTTAAAAATTATTATTAGGTATGTCCACTCAGAGCATTTGTATAAGATTCTCCATAAGAGCTTATTTTTCTATTTTAGGTAACCAAAAGTTAAGTAATATTACTTTTTAATCCTACATTATATTACCTAAATTGTTATAGTGGTTCTCCAAATATAAAGAACTATTATTCATTACTTAAATATATAGAACTAATATATTCTCTTTCATGTCACATCATTTCACAATTATATTTTAAAAGTTAATATATTTTCTCTCCACTCTACTGATTTTATTAATTAAAAATAAA
>MKEJ01011064.1:0-10511 GCA_001753735.1 Embelia ribes
CTAGTGAGGGTCTAAGGTGACTATGATGCATTTTGGAAGCTTATTCATGCGATTGTCGAGTCAGAGTTAGTCGGTATTTTTGTGCATTTATTTTTTGTGAACTATAGAACTTCATGTTAGATTTTTAGCTCTTTATTATATTTTTATTTTGCTCGGGCACCTAGCTTGATCATATATGCACACTTGCCTTAGGTTGATAGCTGCAGTTATGTATTTATATTTTTTAATAAGATTATTGTAGCTATTTTATTCATGTTATATATACAATCAAGCTGGGATTTATTTTGTGTTGTGAGATTGCGTAGATAGTTTTGTGATTGGCTATAGGATGTGGGAATTTGTATATTTATTCATTTCATTATATTGTGGATTTTGGCATTTTTGGTTACTTATTTCTTCATAGGATCACGTCCCTAGGTTTTGGGGAAATTCGGGACCTGACAGGTTGGTATCAAAGCTAATCAGGTTTCGTAAACCTAGGGGCTCTTGGATAGGAAGTTTTGGGATTGGGACGAGAGTATTTGTGTGTTTGTGGTGCTTGCATGCTTTGTGTTTATGTAGCATATTACCTTAGAATATTTTTTCATGCTTTTGACTAATAAATTGATGTTGGCTATTGTGTTTTATAGTGAGTTATGATTCGTGGAAGAGGTAGACCTCCGGGGACTGGAACTGGTGGTTGATGAGGCCGAGGTCGCGGTCATGGTAGATGTCGACAAGGTGATCTTGAATTTGTGGATGAAAAGGAAATTCGTATGGTAGAAAATAAACCGCCACTTGAGGAAGTTTCCGGGGAGTTTATGGGGGATGCTGAGGAAGGGGCACTTGAGCCCCAACCTCAAGGTCCACCTGGTGGATGTTATGCAGAGGCCACACACATGTTTAGAGCTATGGAGGCATCATTTAACCGTATGACGAGGGGTCGTGATACGGGCGCTAGTAGTGGAGGGACACAGGCTTTGGCGGCTCAGCGACAGTTTTGAATGATAGATCCTCCTACATTTTCTGGGGACGTCGAGGCTATTGAGGCAGAGAGGTGGTTAAATGTAGTGGAGCAGATTTTCCAATCTCTTCAGATAGATGATGATGATCTTCGTTTGGCCACGACTCCCTTTAATTTGAAAGGGAAAGCCAGGGAATGGTGGAACTTGGTCGAGGAGGTATTTGGTTAAAGGAAACTTCCGTGGGCGGAATTCCGGAAAAGGTTTCTAAATGATTTCTTTCTGGAAAGTCTTAGGGTATGTAAGCGTCAAGGTTTCTAGGCTTTAACTCAGCAGGGTCTTATGGTTATATAGTATTAGCAGACTTTTACAAACCTATCTAAGTATGCTCTAGAGCTTGTGGCCACCGAGGAACTTCGGTGTCTGCAATTTGAGAATGGCCTACGTTCTGCCATTCAAATTCCAGTTATGTCATCCTTACTCGACACTTACTAACGTATTGTATATGCTTCCATGAAAGTGGACGTGGGAATACTTATTAGATAATGGTTGGAGAGTTCTTGGACTTCGAAGCCATCCGGGCAATCTTCGAGGTCGTCAGTTCATAAATCGGATTTAAGTTCGAGCAATAAGGATGGTTCAATCGAGGGAGGAGCCAGTGGGGTTCACTCCGACACTAGTACAGATAGTGGGACCTTTTCTTCTTCTTCTCGGGGACGGGGTCCTCAATTTTGTTCGTCAACTTTGGGGCCTACTTATCAGGACCCGAAGTGTTTTTCTTATAGATAGCTCGAAAATCTAGCTTGGTATTGTATGAAGCCCTATTCTTGTCATCTTTGTGGGGCCGAGGGCATTTTTAGGCTGCTTGCCCCTAGGCCTTCTATCATAGTTGTGGCAATTATGGCCATATGTGCTCTCAGTGTCCCGAGAGCTTCGTACTTCCTAGCAGCTCTCGTGGACCAACGCGCTCACCTTCTGTGGTTGTTCCTCGATAGCCTTCAACCGTACCTTCTTCTTCTCATCAGAGTGTTGGTACTTCTCGTAATTGTTAACATGGTTCGAGGCTCGTTCGATACGATTATCAGGGTGGTAGGGTAAATTTCTTTTCCTATCTCGTTCATTTGTGAAACCCTAATTTTGTAGAGTTGTTTGTAAATAAGATTAAAATTGTTAATCTTATTCCTTAGCACTTTGTGACTATTTGTATATAAAGGTTTTTTTCTATATCATTTCATTTGCTAGATCGAATCGGAGGCCCAACTCGAGTAAAATTGGGGCTTTTGGATAGGACTACTCGGAGAGGGTTCTTATTCACCTAGGTACAACATATTGTTCGTATTACATTAAATTGGAGAGTTTGTGTGTATATAACACGTGTGACACGTTTTGCCGATTTGTGTGAAATTGTGATAAGTGTGGTTTGGTTAGTGTATTATGATTAAAATTGTGTATATCAACTATTTAGATTTTAAATATGCAATGCCTTGATTTAGATAAATTGTTGTGTAAATTTATTATTGTGGAAAAATTTACATTTATTACTAATCATTTGTGATTATAGATTTAATTATAGAATCAATATTGTGCTATTAGGGAAGTTGGTGGTAAGTATTAATGGTAAGTCTTAAATGCTCTTTTGTGGTACATAATGATCATACTTTTGTACATTAGCATACTCATACATGAGTATATACATAACAATTTTGTGATTTAAATTGTGGAAATTTTTTGTGTTTTGAAAGAACATGTGCATTGGGAAGGAATTGAGTATTTTTCCTTTCTTTTCAGGAGTAGGTCAACTTTTTCTATAAAACCTTTGTGATTTGTGATATTTGTGATACGGACCTATGATTCTCGGGTCTAAAGGGCAATGCGAGCTAGGGTGATTCTTGGGCCCATTTGTAAAAAGGCCTTAGTCCCAATTTTTGTGAGTCATGGGAAACATTTGTGATTTGTGAAATCATTTGTGATTTGTGGAAAGCTTTGTAATTTTGGAAAAATAAAGGATTTGTGAACAAGTGGTGCGATTGCATATCACGTGGCATCATTCGGCATTACATTTGCATACATATCATGTATACACTTATTTTCCTTTTTAGTATTATTCTCCTAATATGATAGGTACAAAATATCACTTTCTTATATTTGTATTGTGATATTTCAGGCTTGGAGGCCTGCGCAGACTTGGGGACGCGACCTTAAGCTAGTGAGGGTATAGGGCGACTCTGATGCATTTTGGGAGCTTATTTATATGACTGCCGAGTCAGAATTAGTCAATATTTTTATGCATTTATTTTGTGTAAGCCATAAGATTTCATGTTAGATTTTGGCTCTTTATTACATTTTTATTTTGCTCGGGTACCTAACTTGATCGCGTATACATACGCGGCTTAGGCTGATAGCTGTGGTTTTGTATTTATATTTTGTGACATTATTATTGTAGCTATTTTATTCATGTTGTATATGTAATCAAGCTGGGATTTATTGTGTTGTGAGATTGCATAGAAAGTTTTGTGATTGGCTATGGGATATGGAAATTTGTATATTTATTCCTTTCATTATATTGTGGATTTTGGAGTTTTTGGTTACTTATTTCTTTATAGGATCACGTCCCTGGGTTTGGAGAAAATTCGGAGCGTGACAGATGGATACTCCCAAAAAGACTTTTCCACCACTTCAAAAAGCTCATTTATTATTTTAGGCACTTGTTGATGTTGCAATGATTGAATTGCCCAAAAACAATCGAGATCTAAAACATTCATATCCGGGCTATTCGAGGGTTGGCAAAAGATCTTAATATCAAATACATCTCGACTTCCTTCTTCAAGAAACAAATCATTATTAATATGGATGTGAGGTTTTGCATTGTCTTGTTGGATATAGATTGTACCCGGAGTATTTCTTGGTCATTTAGATTGAATAGTCGCAGAACATTCTGGATTATACAAAACCGTATAATATCTTTGGTTATAGATAAAAACGGTTTAGTTTTCATCTTTCCAGCGGGTCGATTCTTGCTTTTACGCTTTGCGGGTTCTTTAAAAATAAAAGGAAAAATACCCATTTTTCCAGAAAATCGTTCGTTGCCAAATTGGTCAAATCTTGGGCGAGCAACTGCAGCTAAGAACATAACCTTGGTGATAAACTTTCTGTTCTTTGCAAGTACACAAAGGCTCATTTTCATTAGACAACATGTAATATCTCTCTGCAGTTCTGAACATAAAAAACCATTTCTCATTAATATATACCACATTATACATATCTCGAAACCTTGGATTAGTGTAAAGAGTAGGGGAATTAATCATTGATAAGCAAAATTCTAACCTTTTTCTCTTATTCTTATCGTTCAAACTTGTTTTTAATTGCATTTGTATGTGCCTTGATGAGACCCTCCTTTATTAGATTATACACGGTTGATTTTTTCATATTCATTGCCTCAACAAGCGATCTTATGTTACTTCGACAACTCCATAGAATCTCGGATAAATGACTCAAGTCAGCTCGTATACGCTTTCGCTCAACTTGACCTTGCATCCTTGATAAAACATCAATTGGCGTGCCATCGTTAGCATGTTGTTGTACTCATTGCTAATTATGTCTAACGGTTATTGTACAAACTAAAAAGAGATTGGAAGTATAACAAAAAAATGCATTTTTTTAAAAATTCCTCAATTACTATGTTTTAGGATAAACTCATAGATAAATTTTTTTTAAGGAAAATGGATAGCCAGTTTTTGAAAGAGAAAACCAAAAAAATGGAAATGGTGAGAATATCTTTTCATCTGTATGCATGGAAAGAAATTAGGTTGAGATAAGATTAATTTCAAATTAAAATGAAATCTTCACCGAAGTTGTCACCTATATTTTGGCAACTCGTACCTTTGAAAGGAAAAAAGGCAAAACATAGAAAAGAATGGGATATTTTAAAAGCTAGGTGTAATAAATCAGAAAAGTATTTGAGGGTATAATTGTCAATTTGAGTATCAAGTCATTGTTATAAAATTCATTTTTGGACTTGCACAAAACTTTGTGTTTGCCGGAAAGAGGACCATAAATTATGGACGTAGGGAGCATTAACTAAATTATTATTCATAATTAAACAACTAAATAAGAAATAAAAACAACAAAGAATATTTTCATCATTAAGTTACAGACTTATTGTTATAAATATTTTCCAGCTAATTAATATTTTCTTATCAATATTATTGCAAAATTTACTACTTAACGCTAGCATAAACAAATTGGAATAGTAAATTTCTAAAATCCAATTGTAAATTTAGAATTTGTAATGCTAATAAAGATATTGGAATCTAGCTTTTTATTCTATATTTTAGTTTTTTCATGAATTGTGACATGGCAAGGTCTAATTTGGGAACATTGATACTTTTTAAAATCCACTTTTTAAAGCTGTTTTTTAAATTTGATTCTAACACCAATTGTAAACAAATTGGAATAGTAAATTTCTAAAATTCAATTGTAAATTTAGAATTTGTAATGCTAATAAAGATATTGGAATCTAGCTTTTTATTCTATATTTGAGTTTTTTCATGAATTGTGACATGGCAAGGACTAGCTTAGTAATATTGATACTTTTTAAAATCCACTTTTTAAAGTTATTTTTTAAATTTGATTCTAAAATCAGGTATAATCTTTGTATTTGACAAATAAAATTTAAAATTTATTTTGATAAACAATAAAAGAAGATATGTATGAGAAATACAATAAATATAATTGAGATTATTATGATAATTAATGAGAAAAAAAAAGAGCAAAAGTGGCTTTTCAAAGCATCCATGAGGTTGCTTCCAAAAGTATGCTTAAAAAAAATTAAAGCAAATTAATAAAAGCAGGTATTTTTTATAGTTTACCAAATAATTTAGGTTACAATTTTTAAGAGAAAAATAAAAAATAATCTTACAAAAAGTAATTCCAAACTAGTCCTGAGGCAAATGAACTAGTTTTGTTATGCAATCACGATATTTATTCAGGATATAACAACGTAATCCAACTTAATATTTCTATTTCAATAAAAGCCAAAAAGTTGAGGAACTGCCATTATAAGCCCCATTGACGGATCTGTCAGGGAGATCACGGCCTAGCATCGGAAGATTGCATGAATGCATAAATAAAATTTATAAATTTTGTGCCCTGAAAACCCTCCTAAAAAGAACCCTATGCAAAAATTTTGAATCCATCACATTTGGACATACGGATTATCTCCCCATTCCCAAAGTTTTACGCCAAGAAGAAGAAGAAGAAGAAGAAGAAGAAGTAATAGGGAAATTTTAAGAAAAAATAATAGGGTAATTTTAATAAAAAATTGAAATATATGGGTCAAGCCTAGGAACATATTAATAATGGTCAAACCATTCTTTTTGGTCCTTAATAACAAAATTGGTCTCATAATCTCGGCCCAGCTTCGGCTTTAATAAACAACGTCACCACGTCGCATGAAGAACCTGTTGAATATCTAATTCTTCTTCTTTTTTTTTCACAATAACAAAATATTGAATGTTTTATAGAAATATCTAGTAATTAATCAATTTCTCAAAATTTCTAATTATATACGATAGAAGTGATCATTATTTTTTATATCTGCTTTGAAATTAAATGCGAATCCCATTCAGACTAAATGCGAGTGGAGTTTATAATAAGATAGGGAACATGGAAAATTATAAATAAAAAAAAGCGACTGACTTGTCCCGTATTATGTACTCTTTGGTCTTGTAAATTCAAATTAATTTCTTTTTATCTTTGTTATGCCGCTTATTGTTAAGAAATATGTTATATTTATGTATATTCTAAAAGAATTATATATTTCTTACCTTGTATTTAGATTAATTTAATCTGATTGGAATATTGTTATAAAGGTTTGATTTGATTTTGCTATCTAATTGTGAAAGACTTATTACTATTTTTTTTTTTTTCGGGAAGACTTATCAATTCTATATATAGTTGAGTTTCTACTACTTATTTGACCCCTTTAATAAAATTATTTGCCTTTATTATATTTAACATTTATTATTTGGAAGTGTACATAAGTGTATAAATTTTAGATATGGCATCTCACGGTGGAAATAGTCACCATATCATTTAGAGAAACATTTCAATTATTTGTCTTTCGCTATAATAATTTTGGGAGCTCTCCCATGTAATTATTACTCTTTTAAACTCGGATGTTCATTCGTGCAATGTTTCATAAAGCACGGTGACATGTAAAAGGCCATGGTCACGCCATTTTGTAGCAGGCTCTAAAAATATTGTACATCTTGTCATGTCCTTAGTAATTCTAAGTTTTAATGTTACCAGACAAGCTTATCTGTGATTTTCCAAACTACAAAACAAACTAGTCATACAATCTAAACTAGTGAGAAGAAATGAAAATAGATTAACAGTTTTATTAATAATTGTAATTTTAAATAAATAATAATAATAACACTGCAGCAGGGCAGACCAGCTCATCCAAAAAAATGAAACATTTTACTTGATTAATTATAATCTAATATTTATATTTTCGGAAATTCTTATAATTTAATATTTATATTTTCGGGAACCCTTTTCATCATGAATTAAACGATTTGTACCAAGTTTTGAAATCAGTTGCCCCTTCGCGCTTCTAAAATTTATATTTTCACTTCTTTTCACAAATATAAAAACCACTGCAGTATCTACCCTAATCTGTTTATAACTAAACATTATACTTTTATTTTTTATATACAAAATTCCCTCACAAACTTTGATTGTATTGAATTATACCTATTAGATTTTAGATTGTATTGTAACAATCGTTTTAAATTTCTTACTTCTAGCATATTAATTATCTTATAAAAAGTAAAAGACATACTAATTAAATACTCCACCCGTTTCAAAATGAATCTTGTTTCAGGTTAATGTATAAAAATTAAAAAAATTATTAAATTATCTCAATTTCAAATACATTTTATCCAATATCTTTTTTCAAATATTTGAATTGTGTGGAGTGCTTAGTAATTTAGTCTATATGATATGAGTAATAAATAAATTATTTATTTAAAAGAGATAATTAAAATGATTTTAAAAACTTGAGAAAGGACACTCATTAGCCGAAGAAAGGAGTAATTTGAAGAAGAGTGACACCAGATGTACCAACAAAACTTATCTGCAAATCTTATCAGATTAATATATGAAAAAGAATTACAACATATGAAAAATAATGAATATTAAATTAGGAAGCAAATTATGACATATAAATATTAATGTCAGAGGGTAAGTTTTTTAGATAGATTTTACGGATGTATATAGTATTTTTCTTTTAAGAAACATTGATCGGGTGAAGGTTGGAGAATTTTACATAAATTTAGGGTTCATTTGGTTGGAGCTTTTAAGCTTATAAATTAATTTTCTTGAAATAGTGAAAAAAATTAGCTTATTTTCAACCCTTTTAAGCTAGGTGGTTGTATTTGGCAGGCTTAAAAAAGCTAACTTAAAATAAAAGAAAGAAAAAAAAATTTGCAAGCAAGTATGAAAAAAATATAATTAATCTTAGTAATTTTCTCAAATAATTATGTATTAGTAGTTAAATATCCATAAAAAATTCACAAAATTTTTTTTTTGAATTTAATGATAACCCAAATCTAATTTTTTCAGGCTTTTTCCCGAATCTAAAATGCCCATTCCAAAACCTAATAAACCAAATTGCTAATCCTCCAAATTTGATAGTAGCAAGTGCGGGAGGGGCACGTTCTTGGTTTAGATCGGGACGCTGGTGGTATCATAGATGAGAAATGCAGTGGCGGTTATAGTGAAATAATTAATTTGGGATTCGAAAATTGGTTCACTTTTTTTAGACAAGGAGACGAAGAAGAAGATAAGAAGAGAGAGAGAGAGAGAGAGAAAGGATCTGTGTATGAAGACAGATGTGAGGTGACAAGGGTTGTGGTCAAGAATAGACGGTTTAGAGAGAGAAAAATGAGGCGGGTGAATGGGGGATGGATTCACATATTGTATTTATAGTGGACATAATAAATGTAAAAATGAATATTTGTAAGTATAATTTTGTCCAACTTTAAGTTGAAAAAATTTGCCTTTGTTAGCTTAAGTTTATTGGATGTGAAATAGCTAGGAAACTAAGCTTATAAGTTGGTTATTCAAACATTAGACAACTTATAAGTATAAAAACAAAATTAGTTGGGTTTATAAGCCCTTGCCAAACAACCCTTTGACAAATTTAGAAAATTTTTTTAGATCACTAAAATTATACTATCATCCCATATGATTTTATTTCTATTTCATTTTACCCCAAATTATCAGGGGAAAAAAATGAAAATTAGATTATTTATTAGAATAGCTCAAACAATTCCAAAAATACACTTTAAATAGTACCTTTGTCTAGTTTTTTGTTATATTTTTTTCAAAAAACAAATAATATATATAAATATAATATATTTTTCTAAAAGATATGATGACATTTCTTTATTTTTATCTAATATAAGCTTTAAATTAAATAAAGTAAGTAAATGAAATGAGGGTAATACGATCATTTTACATAAAAAAAAATCAAATTTTGGTTATAACTTTGGAATAAAGTATAATTTCCAATACGTCAGGGTAATCCAAATAACTGGAAACTCATGAGGGCAAAGTGTAATTTATCCTAATATTAATTAGAAACTAAACTAAGGTATATCAATCTTATATATATGGAGGGGCTAAAAAAATTGAAATTGTATCCATTTAAAACTTACAATTTACATATCACTTACATTTACATTTGATTTCTAAGAGGGTTTTTAGGATAATTTTTCAAAATTCCCAATTACAATTGAAACTTCCTAATATTTTTGTTCCATAACTCCAATTTCTCTTTCTCTCATCTCTTTTTATCTTTCTACATTTCTTATTTTTAATGTTTACATATTTTTAAATAAGAAAACAAAAAATAGATATATCACTGCTTCATATTTCTCTTGAAAATAAAATTATGCATGATTAAATTTGTCAAATTAAATAGTCATTATCAATGCCATAAATCGTGATACGTATCGCACACATTGTGTATATTACGTGTCGCTAGTTTTTATCAATAAAAGTATTGTGATGTGAAACTGCATCAAAATTTTCATACCTAAAATACTCTTTCTTATAAATGTAATTACGAATAACTATTTTATCTAACTCTATTATAAAAGTGTGCAGAGCTCTACAATTTCTTCTATTTTACAATCCGAAAATACCATTCCCACTGTTACAAATTTACAAATATTTTAGTTAATAACTTGAACCAAATAAGGATAATAATGTATTTAACAAAACATATATATTAGTATTTATCCAAATATCCTATTTTAAAATATTGGTTATGATAATTAAAGCAATGATCCCCATAGTTTATACAATAATTCATTTTTTTTTCAATAATTTTGCTTACAATGGTAATAGTTCTCGAAATTTGAAAAATGATCAAACTCGACCCTCAATTTTAAAGAAAAATAACATATTTAGTACATTTTATAATTTTTGCTCATATTTAAAATTCTATAATACTAAAAAAAGAAGATAATATTAACATTAAAAATCATAAAAATACTAACT
>MKEJ01011066.1:0-10102 GCA_001753735.1 Embelia ribes
ATAAGAACCGGTAAAAAATATTATGTGTGCTCTACATAAAAATGGCTCAAGTTGATAGCATTCATGAGCTTCAATCTCATAAAAATCACATGCAAACCATACATTTTCCCAACACTAACTTTAGTGTCCTTAGTTTTATGACAAGATTAGATATGTCCATAATATACTCCCTTACACTTCCTTTGATACCATCCCGCATTGAAACAAGTTTGCTAAAATGCGTGATTATTTCCACCTTTTCCGATCCAACGAATCGGTTTGCAACATATTTAGAAATTTCTTAGCATTTTCCTCCCCAGGAATCGCACCTTTAATGGAATTCGGAATAGAGTATTTCATGATCATAAGACTCATGTGATTAGAACGCTCCCATTTTTCATAGTCAGCCTGTTCTTGAGCTTTACTATCAATAATAACAGTGGGAGGTTGTTCAACCCGTAATGCATAGTCTAGATCCATTCACCCAAGAACAATGATGACATACCCTTTCCATTGAGAAAAATTGGTAACCATTAAGAATTGGAATATTATTCAAATTGTCAGATATAGAAGTATTAACTGTAGTCATATATTAGAACAAAAGAATAAGTCCCATCAATGATAATATAAAAGTGACTTAAGATATTATCATAAAATAGAATAAGAGGTACTTGAGGGCCTACATGAGATACTTAGCACATCATGTTAATTCAATCTTTGGAAAGAAATAACATATGTAAAGGGTACTTCAAAAATGATGATAATAAATAGTAATTACTAAATCCTGCAAATAATAAATTTCTCTTTGGGCCAACTTATTATATGCATGATTAGCACTAAATATTACATACTTATTATCTAATATGTCTAATTTTGGCCAAGACTAATATTCCTTTGTGCCCATTATTTATTTGCATAAAATTTAGATAATATATGTGAAATTATTTTCTAGAGATCTACATATATCAAAATAAAATTTTCATAATAGAGATCACTTTGGCGATATATTATGCCAATTTAAGTTGACATATGAGAGAAAAATTGCACTTTACATATACTGATTAAGCCTAACCGAACAAAAAAACAAAAAATGTTTAAAACCGTGAGCCCATGTAATTGTATCCACAACTTCCCAAGGCTAAAACATATTCTTGGCTCATAAGAGGCCGAACTGAATAAAGTCATTAATTATTCATAACTTAATGAGGCATCATAATTAACTTTCAGTTGATATACATCCCATGATAGCTTGCCTTTATTATATGGCAGCATATATTGATTTATGAAGGAACGTACCTTAATAAGTCTTTCCAATTTTTTTTAAAAAGGCATAGGGAATGGAAACATCTTTAGACTTTCAAAAAATTGACGGTTGTACCCAAAAAAACTAATTGAATTCCAAAAGAAAACTGGAAATGTCACAATAAATAGCAACAGTAGGAAATAGATTCACATTAAAGTTCCCAAAAATTCGGGAAGCCAAGGAAATGAAATAAATAATTATCATCTTTACTTTGACTTCACTCAAAAAACAAGGAATCACATTTTAAAGGAAAATAAAAATAAAAAATTTTCCGCCGTTACAAAATTTAGACTTTACTTTACGTCGTCCTTCGTTGTCTTCTTATTTGTTTATTGTTATTGTCTTATCTTAAATAATAAAAAAAAAAAATCATATGCGAAACGGCTCTGATAGTTGTATGATGTTTATATGCCAAACGCATATATATAGTTAGTCCCAGAACTGATAAAACACTCGCGCCAAACGGTGTTGGTTAATGAAGTAAAACATTCATTTTTACATCATATTGTAATGGCATAATACATGTTAACATTGATATATGGTACACTATACGTGATATATTTTATTATTTAGTAGGAACTTAATTTGTCTTGTATATTGAAAAGTGTCTACATTCTTTTTTATAAACTAATAATAATTATCTTTCGCCTATTATTTTTCAGGGCATCAAAGCCAGATATTTGCACATAAAACCAAACCCTAATTATTTTATATGAGCTTTCAGAACCAGAGACCTACACCACAACAAGAACAAGCCCTAATCTCACTCCAGTTCGTTCTCCTCGGAGACTCTTGCACCGTTGATTTTATCAAATCGGAGCTCGCTAACACCGACTTGAGATCCATCTCCAACCACCGCGACGACCAGAACGCCCACCCCGACGACCGGACCTCGCCGATAGCCACTGCCTATGAGGAGGTACAACCGTACACGCATCCCTGCCCGTGCAGTGACCTCTTTTCAAGACGAATTATGGCTCAAGAACGAGTCACAACTGAGTCGAATAAGTTGTCGAGCTGCATCGATATCTTGATCTGTCATCAAGGGCTGCCTACGGTTACGCCTGATGTTGCTTGGGTTTCCCGATTTTTAGAATGATTTCTTATTATCATAAATAATAATAATAAATAAATAAATAAAAACAGTTTTATCCTCCACTATGGTTATGGTTACCCAACTTATGATCTCTGCTGCGTATTCTTTATTTAATTCATGGATTATTGATGTTGGAGCATCGGAGCATGTCTTACTGCCTACTTTCTACTATAGATTTTTATCTTGATGAAAGGAATCCGAAATTCATGAATATCACTAATGGCACTCCGTACCTTTTCGAGCCATTGGCTCCATTACTTTTTCCCCTTCCATCACTTTAAATAATATCATATAGTTGCCTGATTTTAAATGCAATTTACTTTCTGTTAGCTAAATAAATAAAGAGCTTAATCTAGCTATTTCTTTTTCTTCTTTTGCTTGTACTTTTCAGGACATTATCGCCTAGAAGCAGATTAGATTGGTTGAGCACAAGAACAACCTTTACTACGTCACACCAATCCCCAATCCTACTCCTACCACACTTCAAGCCTTGTCCACCTATAAGGTTTGGCACCAAAGACTTGATCACCTATCTTATTTTTGTCTTCCTAAATTTTTTATTGCACCTATTAGTAGTAATAATCCTCTTTGTGATGTTTACGAGAAAGGAAAGCACACTAGATTATGTTTTCAATGTTTGCATATTACCAGTATTTTTATTTTTAAAAAAATATTTATTGATATTTGGGGTGGCTACACATCTGCTTCTTTTAATGATTTTCATTACTTCTTAATACTTGTTGATGAATACTCTCGCCTTGGATTTACTTAATGCACTATAAATTTGAAACATCAAATTATCTTTAGAAAATTTTTGCCATGGTACGGACTCAATATAATGCTATTATTTGCCATATTGGTACGATAATAGTCCCGAATTTCGTTATCAAACTCAAGATTTTTTTGATACAAACTACAGTACATCTTATTAATCGCATCTCTTCTACTAACTTGAACGACGTGACTCCTTTCAAACGGTTTTTCAATGTATAGCCATCTTACGATCATCTTCATGTATTTGGTTGCCTCTGTTACACCCAATCACTAAAGGCTGATAGGGATAAATTTCAATCATATTCCAACAAAAATGTTTTTATTGGATATCCCGCTGAACATAAAGCTTACCGTGTTTACGACTTCAAAAATAAAATAATTATAATTTCACGGGACGTCACTTTTCATAATTATGTTTTTTCGTATTACGAGCATCCCCCTACACCTTTGCCTTTTACCCAAATCTCGCCCCACTACTGACTCGTATTTTTCTGAACTTTTCCTACCATTGGCCATCACCCCACTCAAAACTGCACCCTACCAACTACCCCATCCCAACCTGCCATCTAAGTTTTACAACAACTCGACTCCGACAACCTCTCGTCAACTGCTGAGCTATCCTCACCAGCTGCAAAACCTTACCAATCACCTACCGAGACCCATTTATCAACTGCCAACCCTTTTCCCTACCTTGCCCGCTCAACCAGAGGTACCTATTGAAAACTTTACCTCCTCCTTACCTGGCCTTTCCCGCCCCAATGCACCATTACATGATCCTATCACCTTTTAGATTTTGATTGCCCTATCCTCCTCCCCTACTTCTGATGCGCTCACTGTTGTCCAGTCTACGTCCGCAAGTATAGTATACCCTATTGTTTCCTTACTTTTACTCTCGCTTTTCTTCTTCACATACTGCTTTCCTTATTGTTGTTAATACCATTTCAGATCCTACTACTTTTTCCACTATTGTGCAACATCCTTATTGACGTGAAACTATATAATCTCAGCTTAAAGCTCTTGAAGAGAATTAGATATGGACTTTAGTTATGTTTCCTCCGGGCAAGTGCCCCATTGATTGCAAGTGGGTGTATAAGACTAATCTGAATTTAGATGGCTCCATAGAACGTTATAAGGCCTGCTTGGTGGCTAAGGGTTTCACTCAAAGTTAAAGGGTTGGATTTTCATGACACGTTTACACCTATGGCTAAATGGGTCATAATTCGCTGTTTATTGTCAGTTCTAGTTGCTCGTTGATGGGAACTTCATTGGCTTAATGTTCATAACGCCTTCTTCCATGGTAACTTAGTAGAGGGAATCTACATGTCCTTACCATCAGGTTATTTAGAATAGGGGGAGACTCGTGTATGTTGCCTTAAGAAGTCTCTCTACAGTCTTAAGCGAGCTTTCCGCAACTGGTACTCAAAACTATCATCAGTTCTTATTTTTACAGGGTATCGACGGTCACAGTCTGACTATTCGTTGTTTATGCGGATTTTGGGTAATTCGATTACTACTATTTTTGGTTTACATTGATAATATAGTTGTTGCTGGTAATGATTTACGTAGTATTGCTGTTGTAAAACAGTTTTTGGCCTATCATTTTTACATCAAAGATTTGGGCACATTTTAAGATGGCCCAGACTGATAGTGGCATATTTATCTCTCAGTTGAAGTATGCTTTAGACATTCTTGCTGGATCTGGTCGTTTGGGTGCCCGACCAGCTGTTTTTCCCATAAAGCAGAATCTCCGTCTTCTTCCTACTAATGGGACTCTACTGACTGACCCGATGGTATATTGTCGTCTTATAGGTAGGCTCATCTACCTTACTATTACTCGACCCGATATTACTTTTGCGATCAATCACTTGAGTCAGTTCATGTTGGCCCCTAGTGATGTCCATTTACATGTTTATTGTCTTCTTTGCTATTTGACGGGGACTCCTGGTCGGGGACTATTTTTTCCTTCTCAAAGTGATTTGCATCTTACAACTTATACGGATTCAGATTATGCGAGTTGTCCTACTACTCGCCACTTTACTACTGGCTTCTTCTTTACTTTGGGTTCAAGTCCTGTTTCTTGGCAATCCAAGAAACAGGATGTTGTTCTGCGTTCTTCTGTCGAGGTCAAGTATCATGCTATGGCTACCACCACATGTGAGATTGTTTGATTTGTAGCAGTATTGCGAGATTTACGGATTTATACATCTCATGTAGTTCCGTTGTTTTGTGATAATTAGTCAACTCTACATATTGCGTGGAATCCAATTTTTCACGAGCTTAAGAATTATATTGAGATTGATTGTCATGTAGTTCGTGACACACTCACACACGCGCACACAAAAAAAAAAAGAAAGAAAGAAATTATATTATCCCAAATTTAAACCCCCAAAAAAAAATTTAAATCAATACAGCTAATCAAATAATTAATCAAAAATAACCAAATTCATAATTATATATCTATACTATTATAAAAGCATACACATTTTGGGCGGTTAAAGGTGAAGCCTCTTCCAATTTACTAATATTCCTAAATTACCCCTATGTTAGTTACCTTTAACTCACACAGAAGTGGCAAGGGTACATTTGTAATCTTTCACTGCATAACTCAAAGTCACGTCCTCTTCTCTCCTTTCCAATTAACCTTTGCAAATCTCTCTCTCTTTTTAACCGCTGTAATTCTCTCTTTTTATATAAATCTTTCTTCTTTATTTCTTCATAAATTTTATGGGCCTCATAGAATTTTGGTTGGACAGAAGATGAAAAAGGGATCAAAATCATCGGAGAAGACTCCCTCTGGCAGATCCCGCGCCATTGCAGCAGTGACAGAACCATTGTAGCAATAAGCTCATCGGCAAAGCCCACCTCAAGTTTGTTCAATCAATCTTTCTGTATATCTAGATGTATGTGTGTATGTAAATTTAGTTGGATCATTTGGATTGATTAATTCAAACTTTGATTCATAATCCCATATTATTTTTTAAAAAAAAATCTTATGATGTTTTCGTGAATTGAATCTAATTTAATTTAATTCTTAGAATTATATATTTTAATGGATTAGATGCTTATATTTCTCATTAATTTTTCAAAATACTTCTACAACTTTTACCAAGTGGAAGAATCTTTCGGTACCCGATAATATAATTATTTTATATGGTGAAGACCGGCCACTATCATTGATTTTGTTATTCAATGGTCGCAAAGTAGCAATTAAACGCTGATAATTTATAATATATACCACGCACGTATCGCATGTGCATTACTAGTGTGTGTATATATATACACACACACACACATAAATACACATAATTAATTGAAGCGGAAATAGTAGGTTGATCAGTTGGGAGAGTTGCCCCCCTATAGAAGTCGGTGGATTTGATTTACACCTTCTCAACAACCTTAAAGTATCCCATGTGCATACATCTAGACTGATTTAGAAATTGCGAACGCGTATTGTATTTCCTATAAATTATTATAGGGGGATAAATTATTAATGGGGTTGCAAAATTATATAAAAAAAATTATACTAAAATATAAGACATTTGATGAGTTTTTCAAAAGTATAAGTAGGACTGTAATCCCTTAACAAACATTTAGCTCTATTTTTTAAGCAGGAATAAAACTATTTGGGAACAACTCCTTTCATAACTTCAAATAATAAATCTTATACCTTATATTTTAGAATAAGAAAAATCTTTGCTATTTTAATTCTCACGTAATCGAGATTTAGTCCTCTTTATAATTTCTATAACGTTAAGACCCTCTATTTTTTAGTAAAAAATATTTTTTATATGTAGTTTAATTTTCATAGTGTTGCAACCTTAAAATCACAATCAATAATTTATGGTTCAGACATAACTTGCATAAAATCAACAAAAAACACAAATTTAAATGTCGGGTGTGATTAATCGGCGCATACAATGATAAGGAGGTTGGTTTGATGGGAGCATAGTCCACTGATAATTAATCTGCATCCACACATATCTTAATTTTTAGTGCAAGTTAAAACGTTATTATCACTTAACTTCCAAAAAAAAAACGTTATTATCACACGATTTAATACGAAAACATCCAAAAAAATATATATTTCCTTACTTAAGAAATTATTGGAATAGCTAACCCTATACAAAGTAGTGTTATAATGGGAAACAAAATTCTGACGACAGAAACAAAATTTTTTAATAAAAACTTGTAAGAATAAATTTGTAAATTTATATGCAAAATTATATTTCTACAGATAAAAACTTGCTCCCATTGATATTAGATAATTATAGTATTAGAGAAATTACCTCCACTTTAACTCTTTAGGTGACATTTGGACACCGCATAAGTCATGACTCTATTTGATATATAAGTTAAAATTTATGTAAAACTGAAATTATGTATAAAAAAAAAGTTAAACTAAAATTATGTATGAAAATTTTACGCTAATAACTGTAAATATATGTTAATATGTTGTTATATTTTGTTATGAATTTATTTTTCTCAAAGATAATATTGGGTTGTAAATTTTCATAAAGATGACAAGAAATAAATATTCAACAAGAGTAAAATATGGAAAACAATAAGGACTAAGTGTTACGACCATGAATAAAACATTTATAAATGCATGATGATAAGTACTACTGAAATTGAGATAATGATTGAAATTTTATATATACAAGTATATAGAAATTTTTTATATATTACTATACATATGTTGACACATTGAAAAAAATATTATTATTTTGATTTTTTTTAATTATAATCTTGATTTTCTAATTTATATGTATCAAGATTTGCTTTCCTATGCATCAATAAATATGTGATAATATGTAGAAAATTTTTGTATATATACTTGCATGTATAAAATTGAAATCCTGATTGTATTGTAATTATAATTCTCTACTTAATATTTTGACCCCATCCATGCGTTTTTTTGGTAACCATGCTACCTTATTGCCGGAGTATCTACATTGCTGATTTTTTAATTATTCAACAAATAAAACTCATTTAATTTAAACTATTAATTTGAAAATTAGCGATCCGGATATGCGGGTAGGTATGTGTTAGACGTGTTTGGCAAGTAACTATATCTAAAAAGGTTAGGTAGACTTAACTTGTTTAATGAAATGAGTTTTGCTTCCAAGTAAACTTACAGAATAAGTCAAAATAAAGTGTTCGTAAGTATCGATCACTGAGTCAACTTAATTATTGTTCCAATTTGCCTTGTCTAGCATAGATATGTATTGAGCGGTAATCTACTATAGGTTGGAATAACCCAATTATTTTAAAGTTGATTAAGGGTGACATTCCTTTTCTTTCATATTTTTTAGTTTAGTAATTCCAAAAAAATTATGATGAAATATAAGGTGACATCTGTCCAATCAACATTACAAGTTTCAAAGGAGGCAACAACACGACTAATTAGCATGAATTACATATTTAATGAATATATAAAGATAAGAAATACTCAAAAGTACACGAATCAACATGATACGAAATAAATAAAACAACTAGTAGGAATTTCTTGTATGTCATCATATAAATATTGACACGTTGGAGAGAAAATAGTAATATATAGGAAAGAGAAAATTAATGCAAATTAAAATAACTATTACTCTCTTACATGTAACATCTATATGGTGGTATGCAAGAAATTTCTATATATTGGTATGTATAGAATCTCATTCACTTCTTAAATAAGTGACTATTTGATATTTCCAATGTAAAAAATTAATTTACTTTCAAACATACCCATTTCATTAAATTTATTAAGAGGGATGAAATTTTGACTTTAATTTTTTGAGGTGCGATGATTAAGAGTGTTTTAATTTTATTTTTTTTAAGTAATGATTATCTTAATTTTTGTACCCAATTTTATACGAAGTATACCCTTACTTTAAGAAATGAGCTTTACTTTTAACTCTTCAGGTGACATTTCAACCCCACATAATTTGTTATAACTCTATCTGGGGAATAACTTCAGTCAGAGTGGATCTATAATATAGTATAAGTTAAAATTGATGGAAAGCATAAATTATGCACAAAAAAAAAAAAATAAATAAATAAATAAATAAATAAAGATAAAAATTTTAATGCTAAAATTCTGAATGAAAAATGTACACTAATAACTGTGGCACTAACTTTTTTTGGGGGGAACTGTCTACACAGGTTAATAATATGCTATAAAGTTATATTTTGTTATGAATTTATTTTTCTCAAGATAATATTGGGTTGTAAATTTCCATAAAGATGACGAGCAATAAATATTCAACAAGAGGAAAATATTGAAAACATAAGTACTAAGTGTTACAAGCATGAATTAAAAATTTATAAATGCATGATAATAAGAAATAGTAGGGTTGAGCATGGTACTAATAGTAGAAAAATCAATACTATCATCTATCGTACCATATAATATGGTATTTTAAGATTGACTGTCATATACTGGGCAAATAAGTAATAATATTACAACCGATGGTATTAGCTAAATCATATAACCGCACTATGATACTACCATCCTATCATATTCAAGGAAATTTCATATACCACAAAAATTAGCAAAAAATAAAAATATGATTGAAAGATCCAAATATACCATAAAAATATTTGAATGATAATACATATTGTTGATTAGGTATCGTCATAGAAAAATAACAAAAATACTAAAATAAAAGGTAAGTAAAATGATTTCATTATTATATAATTGAAACAATAAAAAAAGGTAAAAAATATGTATGATTTTTTTATTTCACTAATTTATTTTGTTTACTAAAAATGTCTACCTTAAATTTTAATAATATAAATAGTGTCATGATTATAAGAAAATATAATATGTTTAAAGTTATGAAAATAAATAATATCATTAAATTATAGAATTTATCTACTATTGGTAATTCTAGTGATAATCTCCCATCCGACAGTAATAATAACAACGCTAGTGATAGTCATTTGAAAGTTATCATTTGTTA
>MKEJ01011067.1:0-14253 GCA_001753735.1 Embelia ribes
AATTTATATATCTACATAACATCAACATTAAAAAAAAAAAAGGAAAAAACGAAAAAAAGAAACATGATGTAACTATAGCATTACCTTGATTATGTTGAATATTACATAATTTAGATGACTTTAAAATAAGGCCGTGATGCAGTGGCCACTGTGCAGATAACGATGTGATGGCATGCTACAGAGCTTTCCTGGTGATAAAAAGCAATCCAGATAAAACTAACTTTTTTATCTTGTACAGTGTTTGTATATTGACCATTCTTTTCCTAATTATTTGTCTATGGTTGTGGCTTTGCCTATGTACGCATAAGCAAAACAAAAGCCAATGTATGGGCTCGGATATATAAGAAAATGGGGGGAAAATAAAAAAGTTTAGCACTTTAACAAACGTACAAATTAAAATTTCCATTTTTCCTATATCTTAAGTAACATCCAGAAGAATTCAAAACAGGTACTATTCTTACTGCTAAATCTAGAATCTGAATTTGCTATGATATTATGTTAAAGGGAAGTAATAAAACCTCACCTAAAAAGTTAATCTGTTAGGAAGAAGCGCATAATATTATTAATCGTATTCAACACTTATTGGGTTACATTACAAATCATTATGGTTGGTCAGATATCTGTGGCCATGGTCAGTGTAAAAAAAATTCAATATTGAAGGTTTAAAAATATAAGTACATTACACATGTCTATATTCAGTCGTAAAATGAATGGATTATTTTATGCTGAGTATGGATAAATACTACAATCAAATTATGAATGGGCATAGAATTTTGAAAACTAGTGATCTTATGTTGAATAAATTGAGAATGGTTAAGAAATATAGGGTTATTTTGTTTATTAAAGGTAGAATAATCTTTTTAGTTTCTTTTGTTTAGATTATATATATAGTCTCTATGCATTTAGGTTAAATTGTTTTTTTGTATTCAACATAATTATGCAGTATCAATAAAATCCTAGCCTCTTCTTCCTCCTCTTTTTCTTATTTCTTGTATTTTTCTTGATTGTTTAACATTTAGTAGGCTACGCATAATTGGTACTCAAAACTATCATCGGTTCTTATTTCTGCAGGATATTAACAGTCACAATCTGGCCATTCATTGTTTACGCAGATTTTGGGTAATTCGACTATTATTGTTTTGGTTTACAGTGATGATATAGTTGTTTCTGGTAATGATCCGAGTAGTATTATTGCTACGAAACAGTTCTTAGCAGATCATTTTCGTATTAAAGATTTGGGTATGTTTAAATACTTTTTGGACCTTGAGGTGGCCTCGACTAATAGTGGCATATTTCTCTCTCAGCAGAAGTATGCCTTGAATATTCTCACTGGTTCTGGTCATTTGGGTACCCGACCAGCTGCTTTTCCGATGGAGCAAAATCTCCGCCTTCATCCTTTTAATGGGACTCTTTTGTCGGATCCGAGCGTATATCATCCTCTTATTGGCAGACTCATTTACCTTACTCTTACTTGAACCAATATTACTTTTGCAGTCGATCACTTCATTCAGTTCATGTTAGCGCCTAGTGATGTCCATTTACACATTGTTTATCGTATTCTTCGCTACTTGAAGGACACTCCCGGTCGGGATATGCATCAGTTCTTTACTCGCAAGTTGGGCATTAAAGATCTTCATGCTCTAACTTGAGGGGGAGTGTTAACATTGATATCTTGTGTACTATATGTGATAAACTTTATTACTTAATTGGTATCTAGGTTGTCTTATATATATCAGAGAGTCTATATATTATTTCTCTTAAGCTAAAAATAATTATTCCCTTCTTATTATTTGTGAGTTTATCTATGCTAAAAATGAAAAATACAACTATGTTTTATGGCACCCACCAAGGTCGTGTTGTCGCTAAGGAGCCGATAGTGCTGTAAAGTCTCCCCCAAAAGTATACATACTCCCTCGCTTTTTATTCTTCAATTGATGAATCTAATTTATTCTCAGTTTATAAGAACCTAAACAATTCCTAAGAAAGTTTGTCGTGTTACATGCGATGCGAAGACATTCCTCAATAAAAAAATTTAGGAGAAATTGCTATAAACTATAATTAATTCTTACATATTTGGTGACATACTTCTGTTACCAACAATTATATTATAACAATAATAATAATAATAACAATATTTCATCACATTCTTAAGAGGAATTTTCCCGAATAAAACTAGTAGTCCTAAAATAAACTGCTAAGTCATTTTTTTTATCCCAAAAAAAAAATGGTAAGTATTTTTACTATGTACGGAAAGATACATTCAACTTAATTATAAGAGAGAGAGAAATTCAAAGGTCACAAGCATATATATTTGTAACCGGTACTTTTAAGCTCCATAAATCCATATACAAAAGTTTTTAGTGTTTGGTGAGAATTTTTAATTAACTTCCCCAAAAGTAGGGATCATCTCGAAAGTCCATCCATGAAAGTCATTTTGATAGTTTCCCAAAAAGTACCACTTCCTGCGAAGTCAAAATATGTCTAAAACAATTTATCTTGAATTTCCATTCTTACCCCGTTAGATATAAATAACTGCCGAAATTGCCCTTAAATTTAAAGGAATTTGCAGACCATGTCATATATGCTTTCCATCACTCTCCTCTACAATTCCATCCCTAAATATTGGAATTATGGGTTGTTGAATTTGGTTTTAGATTCAATATACATACATGTACATAGGACAAGTGTCGGTGGGTTGCACACCAATCTGAGATCAATTTTTTTTTTCACTTTTTTTTAATAATAAATTAAATATATAACAATAGATTCTCATTAAAAAATTGCAGTAGAATAGAATTCTTATAATAATTATTTTCCTCGGTTTATTTTCCCCATCATTGATGGATCTGGAGAAGCCTCTTTATAGGAGTTGATGATATTTTAAATTTTTTTTCTACCTTTGGCAATGAGATTAAAATACTTTTATTCGGAAATATTTTATTCATTTTCTTCACATTTTTTTGTATAATATATATATTATTAATATGTATAGATAATATTTTATATACAAAAAAAAAATATATATATATATATATAAAAGACATATAATAAGTTTAATTTTTTATTTTATTTTACGTAGTTAATTAGTAAATTCTTTTAAGGCAATGGTTTCATTTTGCTTGATACTAATAAATTTAAGGTTTTATTTATAATTGATTTTGTTTCATAAATTTATTGAAATGGTAATGAAATTCAAATTTGTAAGTTATTTTAGACTTATTAGCCAAATACAGTAGAAATACTTCTAAATATGTAAGTACTTAAAAATTAAAATTCACCGAACATCAATTTTTCTTCAAATGTACTCCTCTAGAATTCACTTCTACAAAGTCCATTTACAAAAGGACTTTTTTAAAAGTCCGATTTGTCCATATTATGGTATGTTGATATATATATATATAATTTTAATAATTTCAATTATAGTAAGTTTTATTGTTTTAAGTCTTAATTTTATGTAACACATAATTTTAATAATTTCTATTATGGTAATTTATTATTTTAAATCGTAATTTCATAGGACACATGCCAATCAATTGTGCGGAGAAATATCGTAATTAAAATAAAAATAGATGGAGAGAATAATTTTTATATAAATAATAAGAAGATATGAGATTATCTTTTAAAATTCTTGGTGAGGAAGAAGAGATGGTTGGGTTCGTCCCTACACAAGAAATAAAACCCTAGAAATAGAACCCTAGTGCCTAGCTAAAACAAGCTTTACCCTTTAATTTCTTTTCCTATTTAGTTATCGGTGGATCAAATTCTTTAGTAGTGTAAACTTATGAAACGTGGTCACAGTTAAACCTTTTGTAAGAGTCTTCTAGCTTTAATCACCGGCGGAAAGGAGAGTGAAAAAGTGAAATATGCTTAGATTATATATATATATATATATATATATTATCACAGCAAATCTCTTGCTTTTTCCTCTATGAATTCAAAGCTAAGTGTAAGAAGAACTAATTCGGGGTTTTCAGAACAGGCGTATCACACTTTTAACAATGCGTTTATTTAAAATTTAGTAATGGGATCTATCTTCTTTGCGTCGGAATCCTACAAAAAATTTGCCAACCGTAAATTTTCGTCCACTTGCATTGCTAACCTTTAGACTTGTTAAGTTTTTTCAAAAGACTTTTGGTTAGAGAAGCTTCTTTGGTTTCAGCTTTTAAATACATATGATTTCTTTACTATATTCGGGTGAAAATATTATGTTTTCTATGGATAATACTATTGTCGTAGAAGTACTTTGTGCCAAACATACAAGATATTGATTTTGTTACTTACAAAAACCTCTGATTTAATTTATTATGTTGCATCTAATTGGGAAAAAAAAAAGGATAGTCAAATCATCTATTGCTGTCTAAGTCATTTATTTTTTTGTTCCATTTTCCATACAGTTACCTACAAGGGAAAAGTAAATTATTTTAATACATATGGTAATTTTAAGCTAAAATATAGTAACTTTTTTGTATAATATAACAATGATATTAACTTTAATACATTTAAAAAAAATAAATATTACATTTAACATATTATAAATTTTTATAAGAAGTTATGTCATATAATATGTTACTTTTAAAAAAAAAATTAAATACAATATCGTTACTATGATGTAAAAAAAAAATATCATATTTTGAAATAAAATTAATATATTTTTAAAACGAGTTAATCTTTAGATAGAAGATGGAACCTTATTTTTATTTTTATTGGGTGTTTCTCTGAGTAGAAGCAGCAGTTATATCGCTTTTTGTTAGTTAAGTACATGTTGTGTCATAAGGGCACATTTGTGCCAGCAAACCAAAAATGATAAAGGCAGTACGAAAGTAAATAAATTAATTTACAGCTATATTATAATATGTACTTTTATATATAAAATAATGTATGTACATGCAGTGGTCATACCAATAATGCAAGGTGGAAGCGTGAGTAATAAGGATGCGCAGACAAAATGTAAAGAGCAGTCCGTACAATTATACAGTCTATCGATAAAAAAAAATGAGACAAATTTTTGCGATATTAATAGTCTAACAATTTATTGTGGGAACACTCCATGTGATGCTTGTAAATGGATCTTTTTTTTTTTTTTTTTTTGTTGCGTAATCCAAAATTAGGTTTTAGAGTTTCATACAGTAATCACCGTCAGTGGGAGTAATTTGGTAGGCATTAAAATTCCAGCTGCATTTTTTTCCCCCAAGACTTTAATTAAGCAACGTAAAATTTAAATTGTACTAATTGGTTCCTAAACGTTGAGAATTTGTTGCGGAAAGAATTTTGAAACATTTTTTATATAGAGAGAAATGAGCAATGAAATTATTTTGTTCCTAAAAGTTTTATTGGAGAATAAATTTACATTTTCTAACAAATTTTTTTTACTTGAATGCAAGATTCTTGTAGTGGTTTTGTTTTTTCCCCTTGTATAATTTCAAGCCTTGCAAATTACATACTGGAAAAACTTTTTCATTAAAAGGGAATAAGATGAAATGTTGGTTCTAAAAGCGAAATATTTTGTCATAATACACTTTCACAATATTTGCATCGTAACCAGATCATCACAAGAACTGGGTGACCTAAAGTTTCACCTCAAAGATTAGAAACAATCAATAGACTACAAAAATGATAACTAAAAACTCGTCCTTAGCTCTTCACCAGGGGGCAAAAAAAAAAAAAGCGCACTCGCAATTGGTAGAGGGAAGAGAGGGAAGGGTGGGAAGTGGCGGAGAAGGGTGAATTCAAATGTTGAAATTGGATTATCGAGAGCGATACATGCGGAAAGAGGGAAAAAGGAGTGGGGGGGAAACTCGAAACTCTCATACAAAAATCAAAGCTAAATAATGATTTGAACAGCTTACAAATTTAAAGCTTTTGTCATAGTAGTCGACACATTAGGGGAGATCTCTATAGACCTGCAAATTAAGGTTTGTAATTATTTGCTCCTATTGTGACGAGCGGGAGACAACCGATTAAAAGTGAACTTTTTGGGGCTTTTGCCTTCGATAGAGTTTATCTTGAGATAAATATATGATTGTTGCAACGCGGAGTTTATCAGCAAAAGTTTGCTTGTATTACTAAATCATATTTCTTGCTATTAGTTTGTAAAACTACGAAAATCATGTTTGATGGATTAATCACCTAAAATTAACAGAAACGAAAAATGTTTATGTGTTGTAACAATAATTCTAACAGTTACTGAGTATATCTAATCATCCCACTAATTTCTTTCGATTTTCTTTAATTCAATAAACAAAAAGAAAATTTCACTTTGTTCTTAACTTATTTTTATTTTCTCCCATTTCAGTTTCTCCTATTTGCTCTTTCTCATCCACAAGTTCCAAACGAACTCTTGAAAATCTTTAGATAGTAATTCTTGATCGACCCAACAAACGACTTTGCACTATGCATAGGTCCCTTTTTAACTATATTGAAATAGGAATTTGGTATCGGCGTGAGAACGAACGCAGTAATAATATGATGGTTCCTAAGTCAAATATCAATGGCCAATATGGGTGTGCAAATAACCTTGTAGGAACGAAAACTGTGCAAATAATAATTTGATATCGTTGGTTTTGTTTTATACAGTTATTAGGTTGGTTACGGTTCGAGATACAGGTCATGGTTAAGGGCCACTGCGAAGCAAGATACAAATAACAAGTACAAACATATGGAATGAGTGGAGTTGTATCACAATTTTGTAGGGTTTTGTGAGAAAACCATGTTTGCTGATTCATCGGATAAAAGCCCTCCAAAAGAGATTTATTTGGGAAATTCGTGGTTTTAAAAATTGGCCCTTATCTTCATGTAATGCGGTTACATCATGGCAAAATTTTAAATATCGGTTGTAGCCACTATAACGGTTGTGATTGTGATATAACGGTTGCAGAGTGTAATAGCCGTAACGTAACCATTGCGGAAATCGGAGCTGTGAATATTTTTTAACTTTGTTTGGCTTTTCTAAATTATATTATCACGCTCTATTTATGTCTTGGGACTACATTTTTAATAGTTTTATTTATTTTTTATGTCTTTAGTCTTAGATTTCTTAATGGTCCAGAAAGAATTTTATTTTTCAATTGATTTAATATTTTTTATGTGTTGGAGACTCGGAATCATGACAAATCAAAGATCTTATTACTATACCATACACATTTTATTAATAATAAACATTAAAGAGGAAAAATAATATCAAATATACACATTAAGGCTGTGAAATTTAATATCCAAAAGGAATAATATGAGCACAAAACTTTTCTTCTTGATTTTGACAACTAGTGTCTTTTCGTGTAGTGGAAAATATGTATGAAAAATAAAATCCAAAGCATGACGGCCTTGCATGAAAATGTGTGTGTCTTTTGTTCTGTCTAAATGATATGGCTATTTTTTCCTAATTTTAAAGCAAAACAATAGCTAATAGGTGTACAATATAGGATAAAAGAAAAGCAAAAACAAGGGGGTATAACCGCCATAATGGCCAAAATTGCGGTCACAGCGGCGGTTTTAACTGCAAATTTAATTTTAGGCGATATAATGGGTGGTTTCGATTTGGGTAAAGTTTTAAAATCTTGCGTAATAGTGTAGGCCATCACTGCCACAATTACAACTTGATACAACGGTGAGAATGAAATTCTTATTCGGATCAGCTGAAATCTTTACTTATCGACCATTACGGCACCACATCGATCCATTTCGCCCGTTACGGCCGTTATGAGAAAAATATCAAAAAATAATTTTGCAAATATGAAAAAGTTTGCTACTGTGATTTTCTCAATCATAACGCTACAACCTAAAACATGGGGACAGGAAGGGGTTAAGTTCCTTTCATCGAGAGAGTAACCATAAGGATGAGGTTTACATACTTCTCTAGAAAATTACTTATATTTCTGTTTTTGACTTAATTTCCATTTTCATTAAATTGCTTAAGGTGTTATTTTCTCTAACCCTTGCGACAAACGGTATTTCTAATGAGGAAAAACCTCATCACTCGAGAAGTTTTTTTAGGCTAATATTTCAAGCTACAACAACGTTTTTCCTACAGGCTCGTGCAGTTCAATGATGTTTTGTTTCAGGAGAATGTTTCAAGCCCTAACAAGAACTCGGTCAAGTCTATTTTGAATGATTTACACACTATCTCACAAACTCGCAATGCATCTTTATATACATGTATTTGCAAACTCATACAAAAATCTTAACGATGTCTCAGTTTAAATATTTTCACATTATGAAGTCGTGGAAATCATCTTGAACAAGAGATTATGATTTTTCAGCATGCCATGAAAATTATTTCCGCATAAATCATCTGTCCTCTCCCACTATATGGTAAGTCTTTCTGGTGTTTCCGGCAGAGAGGTTGGTACCATAAAGTCCTGTACATTATTGGAAGCGAAAC
Organism: Embelia ribes; assembly: GCA_001753735.1. Taxonomy (NCBI): domain Eukaryota; kingdom Viridiplantae; phylum Streptophyta; class Magnoliopsida; order Ericales; family Primulaceae; genus Embelia; species Embelia ribes. The sequence goes on from MKEJ01011067.1 coordinate 8,378, forward strand.
GGAATTCCAATATTGACAATGACATAAGCTCATGAATTATCCTCACCAAGATAAGTCTTACCTTCTATTCGTTGGAGGAGGCGGCTACGGCTTGTATCAAGTAAGCCTATACAAAAACATTGTGATTGGTTTGAAAGTTTGTTCGGTGAATATTCTCCTTGGACGTTGGCTATTACCAACGTATCGATGGATTGATAGAGGGTTTCTATTCGACAAGCAACCTGCTTCAGCTACTATGTGTTGCATTATTTTCTGCAATTTCATAGAATGCGTGTTTTAAGAAGCAAGTATTTTTCCCTTAGTGCATTATGCAATTGTACAGAACGTGTTTTAAGAAACTAGCGTTTGTAGCAATCCTTTCTGTATCAACCTAAATATTGAGACATAGAAAATATGCCAATTCGCCATTCAAGCATGGTTATGAAACTTACCCAGGCAATTGCGTTTTCTGTAAAATATAATCTTTGCAAAACATATAGGTTACATAAGTCAGATTATTATATCCTTGTGCAATGTGATTCTTCGCCAGTCGTGGAGTTTCATATTTTTCCGTATGAACAAAAAACAAATGAAGACTACGAATAACAAATCTAAAAAAGCCATTACAAATCATCGAAGGTGAAATTACACTGTTCGAAACATATCACTCTAATTTGAGGATCAACATCCGTTGTTATGCTTGAGATGACTAACTCCTAAATCTGAATAATTTTATCCCATACTCCATTAGCTTAAAACTGAACTAAATTCTATAAGGAAAACAAGGGGATTAAAATTCGAATCATGTATGTTTATGCAGGTAGCTCTTGCCAACTTGAAGACCCACTCTCTCTTTACTTTTATATTTTTATGCTGCATTAGCAAGTATTTCTTACAGAAAAATGTGAGGGAAAAGATATGCTATTCATGCATCCAAGAACTTTCCATGACGATGTCGAACTGAAATTTTCAGCGGGTAGTTATTTAGGCCACACAAAAACTCAAGCAGCTTCTAACTGGACATGGGTTAACTACATATTAGTACAAAGTGCTCGCAGGATGTTGAAGTAGATTTGTGTAACACATTATTTGTGCAATTTATCTCAAGCTTAGACAAATAATTCAAGCTCAACTAACTCACTAACATGAAAAACACAAACATGAAGAAACAAAAAAAGAAAGAAAATTTTAATTATTTCTTGACACTTGAAAAAGACGTTCAGTAAACTTGTCTCGTTTCCCAAGCGTACACGTCGAAAGAATAATTCTATGCTCTGTAACTTTTTGTATAACAAACTCTTGCACAAAACAACCTCCTTTGCATCCTCCACAGAACTTGCCCATCAATTCCTGTTGTAAGAAATTACTTACTCTCACTTATTTCCAGCACTCAAACTGCTCATCGAGATTTCAGTGTAGCATGACCAGAGTCTCCCAAATGTTTATATAGTTTATTCCTGTCGTGGAAAAAATACAAATCACGGAGATTGAGAAAACTAAGGAATCAAATAAGCAAAAGTGTTCACAGAGACGAGGCTAAAGAATACTAGACAAATACCTCGATTCAAAGTCCACTCCGCAAGTATCACACACGCTACTGGAACTTTTGGATGTTGCCTGATTCAAGAAGTGTTGAAGATTAGAGATAAATGAACATAACCAACGTACGTAGACTATGTAGTATAAATTCTAATAATTCAAAGGGGATTATCACTACGCTTGAAACTATCATATGAACACTAAACAGAGGCTCTATCTGAAACAAGAATCAATAACTCCACACACAAGGAGGCAAATATATTTTTTAAGTTCTCCAGGATGTATAGCGATTGAGATAGCCACTGTACCCGTGAATCATTAATATCATGAACATTTGAATCTCTGTCTATTTAAGAGTTATAGCCACTGTACCCGTGAATCATTAATATCATGAACATTTGAATCTCTGTCTATTTAAGAGTTATCGGTATGGTCAGGACAGTCACCATTGATTAATGATAGAGAGCCAAATCTACCATCAGAAAGGGGGAAGCATTTAAAGTAACATAAATCTTTGCAAGTTTAAGGAGTATACCTTCTGTTTCTTTCCTTTGGATGAGTTCTTCGATTTGGAAACTACATCTTTCTTGTCAATGCCTTTTTTATTAACAGGCTGTTTTGAAATATTAGGTTTTCCCGATTTCTGACCATCTTCTCCGTCATTGCTTTCTTTTCCAACAGAAGCATGAGCTGTAGTCTCATCACTGCACAAAACATCATCTTCATGTACATTAGTCTCCATGACCTGACTCTTAACTTCAGTTCTACTGGCTGTAGTAGCTTCTTCTTCTTCATTCTCGTACCTTCTACCACGATCTCCTCTTGTTGCCCTTCTCCTTCTAGTACTCTTCAGGTCATTATATGCCGTATAGTCCATATCATTGTCCCTTTCATATGTGGTATTCGTTTTCGTCTTTGATGTCTTGGCCTGGGGTACTCTTGCATTTTTCCGACTTTTGTGTCCTGATACCATTTCTTCTAGAATACTTGCTTCATCATCTGATACAATTGATTCATTCACTTTTTTAGGACCAAAATTTTTGCTATCACTATCTGCTTCTTCCTCAGTAGTTTGAGCTTTGTCATCACCATCAGCTTGATCTTGAAATTGGAAACTATCCTCAAATTTCGTGCTTAGCTCATCTATTCCCCCATTCTCATCTTCTTCTACTTTCTCCTCTCCCTCGTCCTCTTTGTTCTCCTCCTCGCTAAAGGCATCTCTCAGTTCTGCTACCTTCTCCTTGTGCTTTTTCGACTGCTCATGATTCTTCCACTGCTTCTCACTCTTGAATTTCTTCCTACAAACCACACAAAACAACTCTTTCACACCGTTCTTCTCATCCTCAATCTCATTATCGTCGTCCTCAGCCTCCCCATCATCTTCCACTTTAGCCCACTCTGGTTCCTCATACGCCATCGCCCGCTCCAATTTCTCTCTCTCCATCTCCTTCTTCCTCCTCTTCTCTTCTTCCCTTTTCTTCTCCATCTCCTCGTTCTTTTTCATCTGCATATCAATCACCCTCTTGTCTCTCTTCTTAACAAACTCTGCCAAACTCCGAACCGTATCGTTATACTCCCTCCTTGCCTTCTTCCTGACCTTCTTATTCTCCTCTTCCATCACTCTTCTCGACTTCCTATTTGGCCCTGCCATAGCATCATACTGATCTACCCAGCAGAAGTCCATAACAGTTTGAAACCCTAGCCAATAGTTGTAAAAAGCAGTGACCTGCGTATAGGGACTCCCCAAATTGCCCATCAGTGGTACCTCCTTTACGGCATCTACCCCTAGGCCCAGCTTATTCGCAAAATTCAACTCGTTTGAGTAAATCTTATCGAACACTTCACTGTATACCTGGTTAAAACATAAAATGTATATTAGTCCTCCCTCTGGATGAGAGAGTGCAAGTTTAGTAAAATTATTATTATTTAGAAAATTTTAGGTAATTTACATTTTCTTAATTTTTAGCATTCAAACTCAAAACTCTAGAATATATAACAACGTACACCTACTATTTCAGGCTTTCCTGTAACAAACTCCCCTTCCTGTCATGCTAAATCATGTGAATGCCAATGTACATGAGCACTTTCTCTTTGGATAAGTAGCACATGCTGATTTGAACATGCGAGACATTGTAACAAGGGCAAGAAGTTTCTTTCTGTAACTCGTATTATTCCGGCAACAACCGTGGTGGTAAAACATTAAATACAAATATAATATATAACGCCCTCTGCTACAATATAAAAATTTACATTTTGGGAAAAGGGAAGGAGTTGCATCATATATGCTTATATCAGCAAGTTCATGACAATTATCATGGACAGCTAATCCATAAAGTTTGGTACTTTCTCAATAGTGTCCTATACTTAGCGGCAATTTCATTAATATAGTTTGGACAATTAGGTTCATGTTCCTTACACTCTCACCTATTCTTTGAGGTTGTTTTCCAAGTTTCCATTGCCCCTTCGTATGTGTTTGCATGCAAGTATGTATTACGTAAGCCACAAGGTTTCGGGAGCAAGCACATTGATTATATTAGATAATGATATTAGGCCCTTGGTTTCTACATATCAATCCCATTATGTAGCATCCAGTTCAGGCAACTACTAACACAAGCAGGTTCCCTCACCACCGCACCAGTGTAATTTAACCCCAATTGCTTACATATATTATCTTGGGTCTGCTATAACACAAATAGATGTCACATTAGTACACTGTCATCAGAACCTATACTCTATTGATGAAAAGAACCCTCCAATCACTACATCCAAACTCTATTCAATCTCTAAGAAATAGAGAATTTGATACCGCGCTCCCGTAAACTAGAGGACTAGTTTAAGGGGGTGGTGTGGGGATTCTCCATATCCTAGCTTCTATTTTAACGTTTGAGGGATATGGATTAAAACATAGATCCAAAAAAAGATACTCTGCCCTATGCTAAAATACATCAACCTCACTATGTAGCATCTGGCTCACGCAACTACTATCACACTATGCTACCGAAATCACTAATATCCTAACGACTTTCGAATTGATAAGCACATTCCGAAATTTGATACACCTCCGCATCAAATCGCCAAATTTAGTGAACCAAGACAATCTGAGACAATTGCACTCTTGGGATTTGTTTCCGGAGAAAATCTAATGGAAACAAGTAAAATACTGATGTTATTTTTATTAGTTTTAAGTTTGAAAGTATTAAATTTCATATTTCAAGACAATTACAGAAGTTTAAGCTAAATTTAGCTAATTGTTGTCTTTTAAAAAACTTAATATGGTAGCCTAATATATGCTAAGGTAACCTATAAAAGGCTATTACTACCGTACCGCGTTTTGTAATATGTAATATACCAGGCTCCACGCCATCACATAAAGCACTAAACTACAAACAATACAACAAGAAAGAAGCCTAAATCCCAAAATCTGACGCCCAACTAAATCAAAGCAGAATAAGACATAACGTCTAATCGTTAACATGAATTTTCCTGCGAATGTAACTATCTAAGCTCATTTATTTTCTATCGCCCGTGTCTGTTTCCAGGACAAACAGGGGTAAGGCTGCATGCATTGTACCCATAACAGATCCCCACAACGCGAGTCTGTATATATATATATATATATATAAGGCAACATGAACATAATTAAATACCTTGAAGAAACCCTTTCCGGAGTCGGAATACCCGGAGAACACCGACTTCGAGAAGAAGGGGAACAAATCCGGAACACCCGAACCCGACCCGGACCGGTCGGAAGCGGAGAAAAGAATCTGTGAGCGATGGGAATCGTACCAGGCACGTTCCTTAGGGTCAGATAGGACCTCGTAGGCGTTGACTAGCTCCTGGAAGGCGGCGGTGGCATCGGCCTGAGACAGCCCCGATTTGACCAGCTTGTCCGGGTGGCGCTGCAGTGCGAGCTTCTTGTAGGCGGAGCGGATATCCTCGGCGCTGGAATCGCGGCTGATACCTAGCACCTCGTACAGGCACCGCTTCTCCGCCGCCGAAGACATTGTTCCGCGGTGATTTGAGTTTTTCTATTCTATTCTAGGGTTCTTTCTGGCTTTAATTTAATTTAATTTAATTTGGTGGATGGATTTATTTATTTATTATTATTATATACTGTTGGCACGCTATATCCATCTGAAAATTCTAAAATTTTTTTTAGAGCATCCATGCCAGATTATCTAAATAGATTATTTATTTTACAGCATCAAATCTATTATTTCTATTTTATAGATTATTTATTCAATTACTCCCTACAGCAGATTATCTAAAATACAATTATCTAAAATACAGTTTCTCCCTACAGCAGATTATCTAAAATATAATTATCTATATAATACATATAATATATATAATATTTA